>WEKY01047104.1:125493-141556 GCA_013390045.1 Picathartes gymnocephalus
CCCCCTCCCCCCCACCTCAGAGCACAAACATTTCTGAAGCATTTACAGTAAATGTAAAGAGAGACAATAACATTTGAGTCCTGGAATGAGGATCAATGGTCTGTCCAGCCTAGTATATTGTTACACTATCAGTCAATCAGCCAAGCCATTTAAACTAGGAATGTAAAATGTCTTCTAGATAAACCCTAAGGATTTGTGCAGCACCTTGCACAATGACTGGGGCCACTAGAGTTACCAAACTATGAATAAGAATTATGGCAGAAGGGAGCAGTCACTAGACTGTGAGTGACGTAATATCAATGCCCAGAGTGCACCTATGAGGAGCTTTTCAGCAGAGTGGGGCTGCAGGATCAAATAAACTTTACAAATACATTGCCAATGATATTTCCATTGAAAACAGCATCTGAACTGTCGGAAGGCCTGAAGAAATGCTGTGCTCCTGATACTCTCAAATCTTAAATTCCATGTCCTTAGCAGTTTACTTGAAGCCTACCAAAAGAAGATGGACAACCCAGGGAGGGAGGGGAACATACATGGATTTAAGGGCTGCTCCGTGCTTTTCAAGGAATGAATCATTACTGATGACCAACACATGGAGGGGGGTGGCCAAGGGCCCCTGAGGTCGTCTGACACTCAAGGAATAGCATTATGAAAGCAGACATCTTATAAATAATTATTAAAAAAATCTGTTCCGTTCTTTTGCACTGACCCCAGATGGGCAATCCAGCCCCTTAAAGATGGTCTTTCTCTGCTCAGTCAAAAATTGTATAAAAATGAAGCATTTGACACAGAAGCTGTGACTTTTTGCAAAATACATTTTTTTAGCCCACCCCAGAGTATCTGTCTGAAAAAGTCTTCGTGTATCTAAGCTTCAACCCACTTGCCAGCAATTATTATAATACAGAAAGACCATTATCTCTTCTTTTATATTTTGACCTTTATAACTACTTGTGGAATAACTGATTTTTGAGAAAGGAGCAAAATGGAAAATCACACAGTCCTAATTACAGCAGGACAAGAAGCTTTGCTGTTAAGAGACTTTTAATGTTAGTTGTGACTTCTACCAAACAGGGTCTGCTGGTCTACACATAATTGGAGGATCTAACTTTTAGTGTTTTGAGTATAATTTCTGAAAAAGTTTCAGTACATCTCTGTTGCACTGCCAAAAAGAGACATCAAGGCGATGCATTATGAAAAGGTAGGTATTCTCCCAACGAAAATGGGTGCTCTCTTAGTTTATGTACTTCTTGTTCAAAGTACCTACTACTCTGTTTTATTTTGGTACTTTGCTTATTTTTATAAAGGTGTTGTTTGCTGTAAACTCTTTTTCTCTTCTGCATCCCTTACCTTTTTCCAGCTGCCTCTTGTACACCTTTTATGCTCTCTGCAAGTACCAGTCTCACAGCATGGAATTGAATCCAGGCCGAGAAATTCTTGCCTCTTCCTGGGTCCCATGCAATGACTCATGGGGCAGTGCTGCATGGCCTCTGGCAACTAAAACTACAGGATTTGCAACCACGGCATGCCCCATCTCAAAGCACAAATGCAGTACTCTGTGGGTCTAGCTCCAGGGAATTAGTCTGCAGAAAAGTGGCCTTGGGGACACAAGCCAGGGCTGGTTAATTACAAACAGGACTTTCCCCTGCTTCAGAATAGTCCCTTGGGCTTTGAGATGAGAGAAGACACTAAACTTGCAGAAAAGCAGACCAGATATTTTAAGCAATTCCTATTCTTTGGTCCCCACTGGATTTAGGTCCAAGCAAAATGCAGCAATATGTAGAGATAGCTGAGCTGCATTTAGACATGTTAACTCAGTAGCTGTGTAAGCACAGCAGCATGCGGCTCAGTGCAGGGCTAATTTGCCCTGCTGCTTGTTTAATGCCAGCTTGTATAATTCCACAGTGATTTGCAGTGGCCATACCCAATTCCCACATCAGTTGCAGCTGGGTATAGTCTTCTCGCCTGTAATTGAGTTACATGCTCTCCTTGTGCAGTTGCAGTTTTAATGGCTCTGATCTAGGAAAATGGCTCCGACTGGATGGGGAAGGGGATTAAAATTTCTGTTCTTGGACCTGTTCATGTGTCTAGGACCTATAAGTGAAAGATAAATTGTTGACATGAATCTAATTGGAATCTACAACTGTTGTACATAAGTTACTGAAGGGAAGGGCTGTGTTTAATTCTGTGCCAGTGTGCATGTATGTGCAGTATCCAGCCCTGTGATCAGAGGGGCTCAGTTCTGCACAATGCTGTGTACCACTCCCACACCAGATCAGCAGATGTCAGGGCGCACACCAAGTGTTTTCTTCCTCTGGCCTTGCTAGCAATTAAAGCCTCTTCAGGAGTCAAATCCTTAAATCCTCCTGCATTAATTGTACAAAAATTTCCCCAGCTTCATGCCTTCAACATCCATATCCTTACTCCTGTGTGTAATTTCTCAAAATTCCTCAGATCAGAAGGAGCCATAAGTATTGTGCTTTAAGTTGCAACGTGAAGGCAAAACAAAGTAATTCTATCAGACATAGCACTGAGAAAGGCTGTGCCCCTCAGCAGGCTGAGTATGCATTGCTCTTCCTGCACCCAGCTGTAGGAACAGAAAAGGCTAGGAAGGAAGGGCAATACCTCCTAAAGGGAATGGTGACTACAAAAATAATTAAGAAGTGCAAACTGACTCAGATGGGAAAGTCAAAACAAGGCAGCATGCAGCAGGGCAGAGATGCCACTGAGCCCCATCAAGCAACTCACAAAATCACATGTCAGAGCCAGAGGCAACTCCATGGCCCCCAACGCAACCGACTGCCTCAGGACTCACACAAGGAGCCAGATGCTCTGTCTGGGAGTCAGTCTTCCACAGGTCGACATCAAGATCCCAGAACTGTCATTTTGAGAAGAGGAAGAGCAAGTACAACATGGTGACATAAAACACAGGTCGAACTGGACTATATTTCGGGTTGTTTGGCTGGTTTTTAGTCACACAGTTATAAATAGAATACTTATTTCTGACTTACTTTTGCTTTGCTGCATGTATGGCTTTGGTTATAGAAAGAAAAATAAAAGTTCTATGTCTTCTTTATAAATATTAAGGATGGCCTCAATTACATTTTTCCCAGAACTACCGCCTCAGGCTTGGGAACTCAAGGACACCAGCCCCTTATGCTCCTTTGCAAAACAAACCCTCAGATCCCAGGTTGATTAGGCAAACAAACCCCACCTGTCCCACCGTGGAGATAGACCAAGAGAAGAAGCATTTACCTAGCTCTCCGCCCTGCTCTTAGATAAGAGTCTGAGCCATTCTTAATTTCAGTAATCAAGGATGCAGCCAATGACAATTGCGAAATCTAATTCAAAGGCAATGTCCACCCTTGGAGGCACATCCATCTGGGAAAAACAAAGTTTGAACAGTTAAGTCACACATACCAACTTGTTTACCACCAAACAAAAAGGTAACAGAATGATCAAATCCAATTCCCTTGCCCTGATATTTTAACAGGATCACAATTTAAAGGAGAATGCCTAAAGTTTAAACTTAGAAGTAACTAATTTTTGAAGTGGCATGTTCCAACATTTTTTTCTGCCATTGTAAAATGCTCAACAACTAATGTAGTCCCAGGGATGAGGTCTGCATCAAAAATTAGGAAACTTAGGCTACTGTCAATTTAATCTATATATACCTATGTTTTGATATTGGGAAGCAGCTGCGGTGTGTTAGCTTCAGCTTTCTTGGGTCATTTTCACCTTGGTAGCTTCATGCTGCTGCTGTTGCTGTTGCTCAGCATTCCAGTACAGTGGGAAGAAATGCAGGATATCTTGCAAGAATGTAGGAGGCATCATGTGTCTGGCATTTGGGCAACATTTATTCATGTGCTGCACCTGGGTTAAAAAGAATGCATCCTCAATAATGGAATGACTTGGCCAACCTTCTTTGCATGAAGTAAAGTGTTGCTTTTTAGTAATTAGGCCTAGAATTTTGTTGTTTTGTGAGAACACATCTGGTGTATATATATATATATTATACCAGACTGAAAGTAGAACTGCTCAAAAGGGGATTTGGGGAGATGACACCCTCCAGCAGCTCCATCCAGCAGGTGGTACAACTGCCACTGGTCTTTGCTCCAAATCCCACAAGAGGAAAGGAGAGATCCTTGTGTCCAAAATAGAAATATTCATCCTAGAAGCAAAAAGTGTTTTTGCTTTGGTATCCCCACAAGGATCCCCTCAAGTGACTCTGTAGCAGCAGGCTGAATCAGACTAGATCAGAGCTGATGTGGCAGCAGTGACAGCGCTGCCTGCTCAGGGCCAGCTGCAGCGGGATGCACGCTGCCAAGCTGGACTGTGTGGCTGCACACTGAAATGGGGGCTGGCATCGTTCAGTGTTCTGCACTGGAGCAGACAGACAGAGGGGTAGCATCCCTGACCAGTACTGAATTGAACTGGATCACTGTGTGTGTGTGTGTGTGTGTGTGTGTGTGTGTGCGTGTGATGGGAGCGAGGACTGGAGGCTTTGCTGCACCATTGCAATGACTGGACCTACAGACTGATCTGTGTGGGAGAAAACTCAGAGCAGCTACAGCAGTAAAGCTGGAAAATGGTGAAATAAAAGCAATTAATGGCAAATGTTATGTGTCAATCCATCATAACATGGAATAAAAGTTATTACTATAACCACAATAAGAATGACCAGTGTAATGATTATCTCTTTTGTTGGTATCTCTTCTAGTATCCCACAAATTAATAGATCATCCATAATTCTTGGTATTGCAAAAACACACAATTTGCCTCTCAATACAAAGAAGCAGGACAGTTGTGAAGCTGATCTTAATGCAAACTTCCAATGAACCACCTACACAAACTCCTTCTAACATTCTGTGTCCTGGTTCTTAAAAATGAAACTCCAGCATCAATTCTGGTTTAAATGTCAAATACAGTTTCAGACACTCCAAACCGGTGCTGTGACATTTTAGGGTTTTTTCATTGTTTCACTCAACACTTTACTACACTAAATCTCCATGAAAACTGCATCTTTCATTGCAATCACATCTCACTCATTCATGTGAGTGATGCCTTCAGATATTCATATATGCTGTCAAGTGTCTAGGAAATACCACAGGACCTAAATACATGCTCTAGACATACTTTTTACTTAAAGATATTTTAAGAAGGTGCTTCTCTCTTATCCTGAATTTACCTATCAGGCACACATGAGAATAAATATGTGTGTGTTTCAAACCCACAATACTTTCCATACTGTTTTATGCAGCACCAGTCAGATTTAAAAGGGTCATTTCAGAACACCAGACTGAGAAGAAGTCAGTATTAATACACCAATCCTGCAGTGTGGGAAGTGTCAAGATACAGACAGTGGAGGGCTGATACTAGCAAAGAACTGCTTTATCTGTTTTATGTTCATTGTGTTAAATAGTCATATCTGTTGACTCAAATCAGCTTGAACTTGTCTGTGTAGGTGTCACACACAGGACTATTTGAATACACCAATCCATAGAGGCAAAGAGTTTGCCTGCAACAACACCATCTTTCTTTGTTATAGATGTGTTGAATGATCTGCATTTGCTGAGTGTAGGGGAAGAGAGTGTGCTCCATCTAAAGGGTAGAGGCCCAAAGGGTTTTGTCTCCATCTCTGGTGGATCAGCTACAGCAGTTATTGCACTCCGAGGCCCAAAGGGTTTTGTCTCCATCTCTGGTGGATCAGCTACAGCAGTTATTGCACTCCATTGCCCACATGCCCCTGCTGTCAGAGGTCACAGCCCCCTTCCCACGGATGTCAGTGATTTGCACCTTAGGAACAGTACTTTGTAATCACCTGTCAGTGATAACAGCACCTTAGGAACAGGTGCTGCAGTATTTATGTAATGCACCCTTAGTTTTGCTTTAGGTTAACTGCCAGGCTGTGAATTTGGCTGAGGAGCAAGCCCTGTTGTGCTATTCCTGCTCTAGGTCATCCCTCCAGCAGAGAGGAAGGGAAAGGTAACAACACTTTCACCCGTGACAACTAACTCAGGGCCTTTAGCACAGGGCCATTTATACCACAAGAGTTTTACTGATAATGACAGTATATTCAGGTAAGTATCTCACCTGGGGCAGGAGTTAATATACTGCTTCTTCTGGCCTTGGTTATTTGCTGTATACAAAGATCAACTAACTGCTGGAGATCCCCTTGCCTCAACACAGTCCAAGTGAGTGGCCACAAAGCAATACATGGGATTTCAGACACCCAGTATTAAGTCCCACATGTCCATGAATAGCTTGAAGTCCACATCTTGCACTCCAGCTAACTCAGCCCAAGAGTAAGAATGCCTGGTTCAGCACTGTCAGGTCATTACTCAGTGTTGATGAGCACACATTTAAACCCCTTGCACCAATGCTGGCATTTGGCCAAATTTAATTCCACTGTTTTAACAATGCTAATTTTTGCTACCTGTTATGTTTTTAATAAAAATCTCAATGACGTTCTGTCTGTGTACTGAATTCCCACTGTCAAATGATCGTCCCGGAACCTCAATATTCTTTAATCAAGGAAAAAAAAAAAAAAAGGAAGAGAACATTTCCACCCTTTGACACTGTGATGAAAAACACAGAAACAGAAACAAAGTCATGCCACTGCCCTAAAAAATAGTCAAGATTTACTACTTAAATCTAGTTATTTGGGGACCTACAGTCATTCCTTTTTGAATGCTGGGAACCATAAAAATGTACTTTACTGTTTTGAACTTCTTAGATAGCCTGGAATAACTAATCTGCCTCTGAGAGATGTGGATTTTCTTCTGCCTCTAGCATCATTCATGTAAGATTCACAACTCCTCCTTGTGTTTTCTATACAGTTATTGTGTCCCTATTCTTGTTTCCAAGGTCAAGGACCTTACTTGTCTAGGGCTTCCAGTGAGCCTAATGAAGTTGGTGAAAATGGCCTTTGGAGGAAGGAGAAATTTTAGAGATTTTTTTTTTTTATATAGATGGTTAATTTTAAGGAAAAAATATTTGTTAAAGTCTTTTAGATATATTGAAAGCTAATTAGATTCAAAGCAGATGGAACTGTATAAGTGAAGTGTTCAAAGGTAGGCTACATGCTTTTTTTCCTCCTAAAAATTTATCTGAACAATAATGTAGTTTGTACCTAGATTTACACAGGGCATGAAACCAGCCTCATTAAAATCAGCGGGAGCCTCTAGACTTCAATGGAACCAGGATTCAGTCCAGAAAGTTTTACTTCTCCAACTTTACAGCATTAGAGCAGTCAATTAGAACACGTCCTGTATGCAGAAGGATGTAAGTATCATAAAATCAGGGGAGGCCATCCTATAGGCCATGTTTAATACCCACTAGATTTGCTCTAGCCCGCAATGGCTGATTAGTTTTCATTGGCTCCTCTTGATCAGAATCACACCAAAAGAAGTCCAATTAATTCCTTTAAAGACTCAGCAGTGAATGCATGTGAGACACATAGCTATTCATTATCTGAGTTATTGTTCCTAATTATCTCCCATTCCCATCCATCTTTTTAAAAGGATGCTGCAGCCACATCACTTTAGTGTTCAAACATTGAAAACACACTCACAGTTTTCACCGCTTGAATATTCTTAACTTTTAACAATGAAAACTGGAAAATTTGCCTGTAATCACTGGGCTTAATTATGTCACTGATGGGCTGCATATCTGACTTGTGCCAGAATGTAGCATAGCTTTCAAATCCAGGCAAACAGAATTGAATTACATGTTGGAGGTGAGAAGAGGAGAGTTTAGAAAAACAGGTTGTGGTGAATAACAAAATATAATAAAGGACAAAGAGGAGACAAGTATTTTGTGCAGGAGATGAACTGCCTGCAGAGCACAGATTGGTGTTAAATCTTGAACTTTAGTGAGCAGGTGATGAGCTGAGTTCATCTAACACCAACAAACATGATATAGCTACAGGGTATTTCACCCTGGTTAAATACCAGATGAATTAAAGGCTGTTGCCAGCAGCTGTGATGAATGTCACTGGGATGCTGTCTGATTGCTCTCTGCGTTTTATGAGTGAAGTATGTCGGCTCTTTCTTTGTTAAGGTCAGCATGTATTTCTAATGGTTCATCTGCAGGGCTTCGCTGAAGGCACCAGTGAGAACACAGGTGCTGGCAAATGTCTCTTTCATGCAGCACAGACTGAAACAAGTGGGACTGAATAGTGTCAGGAGGAACTTTTGCATCAACATATTTGCAGTGTAGAAACAAGACTCACAGATCAGGACCTAAAGTGACAGGCATTTGTGGATGGGATGAAATTACTGCCAAAGAAGAGGGTATTTTATTTAATTTGCATAAGTAAATAATTTGGCTTGAGGTACCTGCTCAGAGAGACTTGCACAATTTTTATATAAAGGTGTCATCTCTATGACATCTTTATCAAAGGACCAGAAGGAAAACTGAAGGAGCCCAAGGCAAAGATGCCTGAGTTACATGTCACAGCTCCAAAGGTCTCCATACCACATGTTGATCTGAAGCTAAGTGGCATCAAAGGTGCCAAAAGGTGACATGCATGTTTCCATTCCCACCATATGAGATGATTTGAAGGGTTTTGAACTAAAGTGCAAAGGTTTTTATTTCACTGCAGAAAAATCTTACCTTTTAAGAAAAAAAAAATTTCCACACCTCAAATCCTGTGCTCATCTTGGGACCCTCACTACAAAAAATACATTGAGGGGTTGGAGTGTGTCCAGAGAAGGGCAACAAAACTTGTGAAGGGTCTGGAGCACAGATTTGATGAGGAGCATCTGAGGGAACTGGGGGTGTTCAGCCCAGAGAAAAGGAAGTTCAGGACCTTATTGCTCTCTACAGCTGCCTGAAAGGAGGTTGTAGCCAGGTGAGGGTTGGTCTTTTCTCCCAGGTAGCAAGTGAAAGGACAAGAGGAAACAACCTCAAGTTGTGCCAGGGAAAATTTAGATTGGATAGTAGGAAAAACTTCTTCCCTGAAAGGTCTGCCAAGCATTGGAACAGGCTGCCCAGGAAACGGTGGAGTTGCCATCCCTGGGGGTATTTAAAATATGGGTAGATGTGGCACTTGGGGTGTGGTTTAGTGGTGGACTTGGTAATGCTGGGTTGACAGTTGAACTTCATGATCTTTTCCAACCTAAATAATTCTATGACTTTATGATTCTTATTCTTTCTAACAGAAAAGCTGCTTATGTCAAAGAAAGAAAACATAAATAAAAAAATAGTGGTAGCCCTGTAACCCACTTAAGTTTGAACAAGTTAAAGGGAGAAGGTTGGACTTGAAAGGACCAATGTTTTCCTGTTTTCAAGGCTTGCAAGGTCTCAAGTACTGGATTTTGTGGCAGTGATTCAGAGAAGGGGTTATGAGCTTTTTAACACTCTTTATCCTCTCTGGATGATTATCAAAATTAACCTCAGTACTCCTATTCCTCTGGTTTTCTTTTGTACAGAATAAAGTGAAGGCTGGCTTTCACAGTAATGTGAAACTTCAGGTCGCTCACTTTCCCACCCATTCTCAGCTCTTCCTCCTTCAGTTTGTCTCTACATAATACTGTCAGAGGAATAATTCCTAAATTTCTGCCATGATGAACAATTGCAAAAAAATAGGCACCCTACTGCATCTTATTGTTTCTCAATGAACAAATAGCTAGATGTGCTCCAGCCCTGTGAATTTCCATGCACTTCTTTAAAAAATACTTTTTAAAGAATATTTGATCATTACTATCAACAAGCCAAATTATCAAGCTGTCCTAATGATGGGAAAACATGTTCCAATTAATTCCCACCCTACTTGCTAAAAATCTCTTGAGGTAAGAGGATAACTAAGACTTTGTCTACACCCCAAAGTAACCCTAATCCTGAATGTTGATAACGGGTACAGGTAAATATTGTCAAACTGGAGCTTGAATTGACTGAATTAACTCACCCAACTTCTACCACGAACAGAGTGATGGAAACCTGACCACATCCAACAGAGGCCTAGGAGGCAAGCTCTCTTGATTAGCTCAGTAAGACTAACAAGCTTCTGCATTTACTTGTCTTTCCATTAGTCAGCTTTGCTGCATGTATGCACAGACTCGGACGCTCTCACATGTGCTCTCCATGCTCAGTCCCACGTGTGTCATGAATCCTCAGTGTCTGAGACATGTTGAAAAGCCACAGATGCTTCTCTGCATGTATGCAGTGATCACTTGTCTGGCCAACTGGCAATTGATTACTGCCAAAAGTGGGCATCCAGGGTCTCAACATGATGGTTAATGTTGCCATTTGAACATTAGAAACATCAGTATAAGTCCCTTTGCCTCCCCTTTGTCCTAGCACAAAGTCTCTCTAATGTCTCTGATCTAACGACAGAATGAGTGTTTATTTGGAGCCTCTTGAGATGTGGGTAGCAAGGCTGACATTATATAATTAGGGTTAACCCTAAGACACTCGGAAAAAAACACCCCACCATTTAAAACAGTGCACAAAATTTCATTAATATATATAGGAGGACACACTCTTGGAGATTGGTTTGCAACACAGGTATGGATTTGTACCAGCTATTCTACACATCAGATCCAGTCTGATATAAGCCAATTTAATTCACTAAAATAGAAAGAAAATAGGAAAAACCCATGACAGTTTTCTATTGTTACAGTGAATTAAATTCGCTCATGGGACAGTCCAATGACTGCTACAGCTGAAATAAGGGAAGAAGCATGGAGGAGGAGGGAAGAGCAGAGGAGGATAGTTACTCTATCATGGCAATCATCTGTCACTTCAGTATCACACTGAAAAATAACATAAAAGAATATGTGGCCAGTTCAAAACCAAATCAGCATATTTTGAAGTAACAACATAGAAGGTTGTGGCAAAACAGGTCTTGTAATCTTTCTAACAAAGATTTACTGAAAAAAAAAAAAAGGATCAAATACATAACTAGGGAAACCTCACTTATGCAAGTACTTTCCCCCACACAATGTCCCTTGCCACAAGTACCCTCTTTGACCCCTTCATTGTTCTTCCCTCCCACCACGAAATAAAGGTGAAAGCTTCACAGCCCTGCCACTTCATCATGGCTTGCATTGCAGTAAAAACAGAACTCAAAGTAAAGACAGACAAGTGTTAGTTAAAAAAAAAATTACTGTCATTAATTCTGCAAGTCTCCCATGCAACAGATATTATCAGGGTCAATCAAAGCATATTGGGATTTTTCCCATGGTGTGAAGTTAGATGTGCTCCCCAAACCAGGACTGGGTTCAAGATGCCATTCTCCACCATCCCAGCACCAGTAAAACTTTCACAAAAACTCAGTGAACATATAGTGAACCATATATTTTAGGAGGAGATAAAGCTCATGCCACTTGACTTGGGTTTGGGTGCTTCTCATGCAGAACCGTTTCCATGACAATTTACAGTTCTGGTGAGATTCTTGCTGGGAATCTACAGCCATACAGGCCAGAACTGGGGCTGGCAGTCACTGCAGCAACTGCCCTGATTCCCAATCACACCAGTTTCTCCTTGCTGTAAGGCTGGCAGTGACTGAATGCAACAGAAACCACCAGACTGGTTCCTTACCCGTAAAGTTTGGTACCAGTCCAGTAGATCTGTGTGGGGCTGACTCAGCTACATTTAAAAACAGGTTGTGGTGAAGTGAAAGAATAATGCTGTGTTACAGGACTTGGCTGTTCATTTAATTCTCTCCATTAAACTGCTCATTTACACTTTGAAGAATATTGACCCTGCACGCCGAAAGAAAATTACTAAGTACACATTTTTCTTCATCTTCACAGCACATAATTGTTCTATTTCTTTTTGAGAGATGCAGGGCAGTACTTCAATTACTTTCCTTCATACCTCTCACCTATTTCTCAATCTTCCTCTATTCTTTCCTGTTTACTCTCTTACCAGAAGAGAGGGCTGGGCTGGCACTCATAAACTGAAATGAGATCCAGGGGAGCTGATGTACAAGGAAGGACTTCTATCTGTCACTTACAAATGAAGATATAAACTCCACCCAAAAAGTAGAATAGTTGTTTGGGTCTATAGTGTCTTAAATCACTGTAAATAAATCCATTAGAACCTACCCCTCAAAAAGCCTCAAACATTTGCTATATTCTCTCTTTTCTAAACAGCTTCACTGCCTTCAAGTTATGCTACTTTCAATTTTTGTTTCTTAGTAAATGTCATCACCAACAGAAAATGCAACCAATTTTTACTTTGCTTGTCTGGTTATGATAAACAAATTGCTTTGTAGTTTCTGTGAGTTTGGAAACATCTAATTTCTTTTTCAGTGTGAAAAATGTGTTTTTCTAGTGAGCTCTGATAGCACACTGAAAACCACAGCATTGCCAAGTTCATGATTTCACAGGTGACCTCTAGTTTTTGATGACTAAATTTTTGCATGGAAATGGAGACTGGTTTCTCAATGCTGTTCCTGCACTGTAGCTCCGAGAAGAACCATGAGCTACACAAATCCTGTAGTCTGCCATGTCCCACTTTCAGTCCAGATATCCACCCAGAATGAAGCCTTCAGCCTACATGTATATGGCAAATATGTTATTAACTAATATACGATTGAGGACAAGGCTACTTGGGTGAGGAGCAGCATTCATTGCTTTGCAAAATCAAGCTCGCACTGTGCTAAGCTAAGCATGCACACACACATTTTGCCCTGTAGAGTGTTCTCAAAGCAGCATCATGAAGGGTCTGCTTTTTTCAGTGCCTGAGCTGAGGGGACACTGAGTTCAAAAAACCAAAGAACAGCTCATGGTGCTAATTACAGGGTACTAACAAGTACCTGAAATTACTTGGGAAGAGACTTTACATGGGGTTTGTGAGCTACCAAAGATTTCTTATAAAATGACTCAATATAAGAAATTCCAGACTTGGAGTCCTCATGTAAGATTTATTTTGTACAGAAGTATTCTTGCATGGAAAGCAAGCCAATGTTGCAGTGTAAAACTTGCAGCTGATTTCCATCATGGTAGCCATTCATTTACCTTTATTCCTTTGTTTTCGATGTGCAAAATAAAAGATGAAAAGGAATTCTGGAAGGAAAAAAAAACAAGAAAAGGAGAGGAACAATGAATTCCTGTAGTATGCAAATACAAGTATAAAAGCTTTGAATTGGATGACACCACAGTGGAATCTAAAGTTATACCATGTCAAAAACTCCTGAGTAAGCAACAGAGACTTTTGCTTTCACACAAGATTACTCACAGGACTCATTGGAATCAAATGGTGGAAGATTAAGCTTTTCTGAGTCAGGAACCTACAGGAGTTATCTTGTCATGTGTTACATTATGCTATGCCATAGACAGAAACTAAAGCACAAACATGGAAGAGTAAGTAAAAAACATTGGCACTGCAAAGCACCATAGTGTTCATGCAAAAGGCTCAAAAACCTTTGAACTGGTGAAACCAAAGAGAGGGAAATTTCTTTCTGACTTGAACACTCCCCTCACACTTTAACATGACTTTGCTGTCTGATGGTTGACTCTTCCTGACAGCAGTCTGCAAAAATGGGGATGGGACGTATGACACATGAAAACAACAGTGAAAATACAAAAGAAATAGGACTGGATTTTGCACTGTATCCATTGTTGATTTGATTTTATCCCATTGAAGCTATTATAAAACCTTCAATAATTCAGCAGAGCAAAGCTATAGCAGCTGTGTCCTTCCAAAAATTTGATTCTTGAAAGAAATGCAACCTAAAAACTTCCAGAAAAATAGGAGTCCCCAGTCAAAGAGCAAGGAAAAACAGCCTCTTTCCTTATTTTCAGTGAGGAACTTAAATTTTTACTTCTGAAGAGGAACTCTTCACTCTCTGAAGTGAATCAGCACACTTGCTAGACAAGGCAAAAAAGCGGACCTTTGGCTTTGCTGTCTGACTCTCTAAATTCTTGAGACAATTACTGTAGTTTGCTGTTTGTATAGAGAAAGTGTGGCCAGGAAGGAAAAAGACTTCCTCTCCTGAGGACACGTGTTCTAAGAAGCTCTGATAAATTGAATATGCATAGCACAGAAGGGGCACTTGCAAAGTGTTAAATAAATCACCTAACAAGTAACAAGGGAGGTGGGAAGAGGAAGAACGGAAGGATACAAGACAGACAGACTATAGGATAAATTAAAGTATACACAGAATGCCACAATGAATATGTACAGCAATAATTAAGCTATTTGATTTTTTCCTATTAGAAGAATGCATTTATTTCACAGATTCTATAGGCAAGCAGTGATTTTCTTTAATTTTTTCACCTTACCAACTCAGTAGATTCAAATGAGAAAATGCTCCATGTTAACCTTACAATTAATTTTTATTTTAACGTGAGATAATTTCATTTCAAATCCAAAATTTTTACATTTCCCACTTATTTAAATTTGTGACTTTTCAGACTTTGTTCCTTAACAGTATCTTGTTCTGTTTATCTTACATCCATGCAGTAGTCATTCTAGAATGGCAAGATTTTCAGCTAAATAAAAATTCAATTTGCTGAACAAGTCAAGTATCTTTCCTCTGACAGCTGCATTTGGTGCCCAAGACCTACGAAAAACATAACACAGCCTAGATTCATTGTATTATCATAAATTTTTAAGCATCCCTGATTTTGTGACTGATAAGATTGCATGTTGAAATAAGATTTGAGCAGAATTAAATACAAGATTGCTGAAAATATGGGCAAATCTCATGTCTGAGAGGCTCTAATAACTGGCCATCACCTGAGAGATCTGCTTCCCTCTTGCTCTACCCCTACCAGTACATTCCAATGCCATATCACTTCTTCCAGCCTTACACTTCCACTCTATGGCAGCAGCTCTGGAGCTAATTTGTTTTACAAATTCAGCTCTAAACTGTTCATACTTTTGCTGCATCATGATCTACTAGTTCAGCAAGTTCAACCACTTCAGTATGGGATCAAGAGACAACCAGAGGTGGTGCAGGTTGGAAAGGGAGCCAATAAGTCAGTTTCAGTGTTATTATAGAACTTAAAAATTGGGTGTTCTTTTCAGGCTCTTACTATATCTAACACATGTCTTTAACAAATATTTTTGCTATCTTTAATTGCTAAGAGAGAACTCAGCCCTAGAGCTATATGTCTTTTGTCCAATGTACTCAACACTATCTCCCACTTGTCTCAGTGGGAGCAGAGGGAAGTCAGTCCTGATAGGCTCTCTGAGATCCCATGCACAAAATGTCTGTCCTGACTGCTAATAAGGAAGCCACTGATGGAAGTTCAATGCTCAGTGCCTTCTAAGCCCGTCTACATGTTATTTGTCCTGCACTTTTATATGTGTCACATTTACTTTTTGAAAAAAATAGTACCTGTGGTCATCTCAAGCATAGATATGATGGCTTTTTGTTGGTAACCTTTGCACTTTTCTAGAGGAACCTGAGCCCAACCAAGGCTTATTGTTGACTTCTCTTAAGAACAGAATGTAGGCCAAAATTTTCACACATAACACCTATATTTAGCACCAAATTGACATGGAGGACTACATGACAGCAGGATGGCACTAGAAACTTTTGCTGGTAAAGCAGTGTGTAGCACGGAGTTGGTTAGAGGTGTGATTTTTGTGCAGCATTGCTAACGTCAGCAAGAGTGCTAGCATGGACACAGTCAAAAAACTGCTTCTTGTCTGGAAAAGCTTATTTCATTCAGGAAAGTGACAAAAAATATAGCAAAAAGAGGTGTTTTACTGATGGAAGTCAGGGTGGACATCAATAATGATCTAAACTAAGTAGTGCACAGCTGTGATCACATTGTATCACACAGGTACCTCTTCACTGGTTCATACTGCAGTGGAAAGGAGACGGGGGACAGAGCATTGTTAGCTGCTCCCAGCCAAAGCTGCATTTTCCAGAGGGGAGGCGACACTAGGACTACACCAGAACCAGGCTTATGCAGGAATGTGTGCATCAGGTTCCGTGTCTTGCCTTTACAAGGACTCCATAGAGCTCAGGTAGTGGAGCATTTGTGAAAATTTTAAATGCTAAAATTGGAATATTTTGTGGCAAGTTTTAAGCACCCATTCTTAACATATATGTTCTGAATAGCTGTATTCCTAAATCTGTCCTCACAGAGACAGTCGGAGA
>WEKY01047105.1:0-21047 GCA_013390045.1 Picathartes gymnocephalus
GAGATTCTTGGGGGTTCCTGAAGGATATGTAATTTTTAACACAGCTCTTAAACTCTCTGTGGTTATCCTCTCCCATTTGCTTACACTTGTGAAAAACAGAGGCTTTGGTATACAAAACAGAGAGATGTCAGTGGGTACATAAAAAATACTTGTGGATACAATCTAAGGGGCCTTGAAGTCTAAAGTGAACCCAGCCATCCTAGATGATGTCCCCTTGAGCTGCTTCTAAGTCACCTCAACACAAGGACTAGAATGACAAGTTATCTTGAGAATTGCAATATACCTACCTGCATTGCCACACAAATCAGAATTACCTTTTCTCAAATCACCCAAGTAATTTTAATTACAGGGTCAGGCTTGAAGATACAGAAATAAGATTGGATCTTCTCACCATTCCAAAACTTTAGAGGGATTTTAAAATATCCTGCCTTCTAAATCTTACATTCAGCAGCCTAACCTCCCATTCAGAGAATTAGCTTGTATTTTGACTGCTTGATCTTTTGTGTCATTCAGGCACATGCTACTCGTTTTCCATGAATTCAAAATGCAAGTATTGAAGCAGTATTTTTGACTGCTGTTTCATCTTCAAAGGCAAGACTTGGGCTTTGAAGACCCAAATTTAACTAAAGCTGACTTCTTCAACCCAACTTGGATATTCAGGCTCTTAACACACACTAAATGAATGGACAGAGTAGATAGGGGTATATACAAGAGATTCTCAAAAACCCAGCCAAGATGCTAGCTGTTAAGAGTTTAGTTGCTAAATATCTGACATGGTCAGGGACAAACCAGAGCCATGCCTTTCCTTTTCCAAAGGTTACCACTATGCACTTGCTCATGAGGAAATAAATTTAAGCTCTGGTTTTCCATCTGAAAAAAAAAAAAAACACCAAAACAATTTCACAGCAACCATTACCAGACAATCTATGTTTGCACCCTAAGCTATGAAAGTTCTAAACTCAGGCATTTACTCAAAAATCAGGAAGAGCAGGGATTTGAATTCGCATATTTAACACGTGAAACACTTGGTAAACCTCCAACCAATTCACTTCCAGTATCAGAGAGCTGCTAAGCTCCTTCTGTACATCTGGCTTGGCTGACCTGTAGGACTGAATCAACGTGGAACAGGAAGAGCCTATTTGGAAACCTACTGCAGTGTTCAGTGTTGAGAAGCTCTTTTATGGAAGTGCAGCCTAAGTACTCTGGCAGCCTTTAGGTGCTCTCGGGCTTTAGGAAGGTAAAGTGGCAACTCCTAAGTGACTTTAATAATTCCCCTCCAGTGTGTCATAACTACCAGGTACTTTATGTGACCTGGTAATCTAAAAGATATTCTTACATGTTCTCAGCCTTCTCGATATAAAAACTGATTAAATAATCTGTCCATTTCTTTGACAAATACTATATACTGTTCAATAAACTTGAAAAATAGATATATTCTGTTGAACAGATGTGCAGCATTTCAAAAATCCCATTTCCAGAGAAAGAAGGTCCGAATGGATACTTCCAAGGATGCAAACTAGATGCTGTATTCAATAAACATATCTATTTCTGCTTAGCATGACACGAAGCACTATAGACAGTGTTTTGGGCTAAATATGGTACATTACTCATTCTGAGAAATAGTTAGCTGAGTATTTTACAAATGGAAGAAAATAGCTACTTGTACATACATTTGTGATTCAAAGCCTTCATTTAAGCAATGACACCCATCCATCTGAAGTATGCAATGGTGCATGCTTTTTTATAACAGTTCTTTACATACAATGAGAAAAATCTAAATATACATGTTCATAGTATATCAGGCAGTCATTCTAGTACATCAGTCTGATGTTGGACAAGCACCTGACAGCACATCAACCATTCCATCATTCATCAATGTCTATCTCTGCAGCTTTCAGAAAGAGACAGATGATCTTCTCTTGGACACCAGCACAGCTTGACTGTACTGATGGGTGCCCAGTTTCATCTCTAAATCTCTAGGGAGCATTTCATAGCAAAAAAAGATTAAGAACTGATTAAATATCTTTTATCCTCAACAGCACTATAGAAGGCATTTAAGGAATAAAATTCTCAACTTTTGTATGTTTATATTACTCATAATAGTAAGACTGATAAAAATATTTCGACAAACTTTTTAATAAGTTGCTACTATTGGTAGCAATTTGTTTATTCTCTCAGCTGTTCACCTACAGATAGGCACAACTGACAGGAAGTATTCAGACATTTTTATAATGCCATAAAATTTGACAAAATCACACTACCATCACTATTATTACAACCTCTCAAAAATCTAGTGTATCTATGATTCAAAACTAGTAATAGAGTACAAGAAAGCCATGCAGGTTTTACATACTTCCATTTAAGCATCTTTTAGTTTTGAGGCACTGAAAAAACATGCTTACTCTGATCTGAATTGCTGCAGTGCTCTTGTTAAAAACCACCATCTGTTAGAGATTATCCTATTTTACACAGAGGGAATATGCATTAATTATTAATCCTACTCCTCACAGAAATGTACTCACACAAGATCAGGACTATCCATGGTGTTACAGGAGTATTACTGTTCTTAGTAGGTAGTCTCTGGATGAAACTCAGGATTGATCTATTGAGAACTTCCAGCAAATGAACTGCTTCAGGGCAGGTCACTGGCCATGTGGCAAGGCATCATCTCAAAAGAAGCAACAGCTGAATTCCCAGGGCTTGAGTCTCTTTCCATGAGCCAACATAAATACGACATACAGTACAGATATTACCTTTACTGACACAAGCGCTGTGGCTCTATGCTGGCACACACTAAAGCTCATGTTCAAGTTTAAGCATAAGAATTTGGCTTCATTTAAAATTAAATGCAAGAGTGAGAACTTTCTCAGTGTTGGCCAAAGTGCTCTGGACTTTGCTGAGTCTTCCATGTGTGCTGAGGGAAGGAATTCATAGATCTAAAGCAGCACACTGATGTGGCAGATCTAATTTATGCACCATGAAAATCTGAAAATTGGCAAAATAAGAAGATAAAGCAAGCTTGTCACAGATCTTAGTGAAGGACAATGAAAAGGGTTCATTCCTCACAAGGAACTCCTTAATCACATTTAATTTCCTAGGGAAGCTGGTACAGATCACATTTCTGCTCTAATACAGTTTTACCTATTTGGCATTGTTTGATATACAATGCCATATACTGCCTTCAGCTAAAACTTCATTACTACTGAGCTTGTTTCCTTGGTCAGAAGAGAACTGACCAGGCAAATCATTTCATCATGAACTGACTTCTTGCAGGCTTTAGTATTTCAATGAGAAACAACACTAAGAAAGACTACTGAGCAAAGTAATTGCAGGGCAGGGAAAGAGAGAGATAAAGAAATGTATGTCATGTAGAAGTAGCTGGTATGAGACAACCCTTAGTACCAGACTTCATTTGATGCAAAGGATGCCAGAACCTCTATCTTACAACAAAGAACAAAACTGAAAGTAGATTCTCCGAACAAGAAATAAGACATGTCAGAACATGAAGGACTCTTCTGGATGAACACAAAATACACTTATGTCCATAAATCTCAAAACTTTGATGCAGTTTTTAAGGTAATCTCTTATGTTACGTCTGTACCTTTCTGAGCAAGGAAGAGGTTAAAATCTTGCCTTCTGAAAACCAGAAAATTCTCCACTGAAAAGCAGCCTAAGCTGCCAAGCATGGAGGGATTGTACTCCAGTTGGAACTCATTACAGACAACATAGGAGAGCTGATCCAGCTTTTTATTTACTGTAGAGGCAGAAATGACATGAACATCTTTCTATGTAGACCTAGAAAAATATGTTGGCCCTGAAGCCAAGGATCAGAACATTATCAACCCTGCCAAAATGAAATAGGTTATTTGGTTTTTTTAATTTAGTGAGATTTGGCACTGATTTATGTATTTTTCCCTGGAGGACCTACTTATATTCTTCAGAGTACAGATGATAATTGTTAATTTTCAGTGGTCCTGCATAAAGAAATAGTAGGTTTATTATTTTGAAACAAGAAGATCACAGTTTTCAATCTGGTAAAGAGCCACAATTTCAGTCAAGCCATTCTAAGTCTTTTCCAGAAGGTGGAACTTCCAAGGAAAGCTTTTTCAAGTAAGGACATGGCCATGTGTCTCAGTGTTAGCACCTGTGACAAACAGGAAGAGGCATGCAAAGTTCACCTTCCATCAAGCAAAACATAACTAAGGACTTCTCTCATTCTCACATGGTTTGTTTTTTTTTTTTTCCAGGATAAAGTCACAGCAAGAAGCAAAAAGTGGTGTCAGTTGTGAGAATGTAAAAACAACAGGTATCTTGTCCTCTGATGCCCCTTCCAGCGACATTCTTGGAAAAGGATTTTACTCACCTTTACACACCACCATCTCAACACCACATCCACTCATCTGTACTTACAGTGCACAATATAGCTCAGGTTATATCTCAGTTCAGATTAGGCTGCCTGTATGTGACAGAGGTCATGTGAACCTGTCAAAGGACCTTCCCAGGACTCTACTTCCAGACCTCACTTCTCAGGTTTAAACTGACCATGCAGCAGTTATTATGTAGGTTTTGACCCTTTGTAAACTACCACTACCTAATCCACTTCCCTGGCAGTCAGGGCCAGACCTCAGTTCTCAGGCTGCTTCTGCTGAGAACTTTGACCACTCATCAACGACACAGAGATTGAAGAAGAAAATATAAGCTCAGTCTGGAAAGCTACCACCTTTCCTACAGCTATTCCATATGCAAAGGAAGCAAGATTACAGCACAAGACTTGGCTCGGCCCCTCTTCACTAGTGAAGTGCTAGTGGGAAACATAGGGACCTATTAAAAAGTAACATGGAGACAAAAAAAAATTTAAAAAGGAACAAAAGGGGACAAACTTAGCTGCTTAACACCAAAAAAAAGTCCACTCCTATCTCCCTGAAACTGGTCATCATGGATGAGAGGGAAGAAATCCATCAAAATAACCAGCTGAGATCATCCTCTTACTTGAAAACATGCGAAGAGATCTAGACTTTCTTGCTGTTTTAAAACAACAGCTATCTCAACATGCAGCACAGAATTACCATTATTTGTCTAGTAAAGCTAGGAAACCGTAAATAAATGACACCAAAAGCAATAAAATAATTGACGCTACTTACTTTGCAAGAAAATTATTCTTGATTTTTGCTCTATAGCTTGCCAGAGATTTTTATGCAAGCAGTTGAGGTGGTAGGTGATAGTTATATTTTAACAAGAGTCCATCGTATAGTTCAAAATTACACTCTTAAAAAAAATAACAAAAAAAAAACCCCTCAACAACTTTATTTTATCTACTTATATTAAAAAATCTGTCAATACATAACACTTATCCTAAGCAGTGTCTGGGTCATCAAGTATACAAAACACAACATTTGATTTTTAGGATGAACTCCTGCTTCTGGGTCACTACTGGCTCCAGTAGAAGTTCCCCACAGTCCTCCAACCACCCACCCTGATCCCCTAATCCTTCCAAAACTGGGACAATGAGCACCTTTGGTGGCTCTAAACCTTTATAACTTATCACAAGGCTGACTCCTAACAAAGCGTGCAAAGATTGCACCACATTTTCCAAAAACTCTTGCTAAGCTCAAGCTGTTTCTTTCAAACATAACTTATGTGGGTTTAAGATTACTACAACTGGGCAACAATGTGGCCTCAAATACTGACTTAGCTCTTCAACGCATAGAACTGAAAAAACTGAATAGGGGACAGGGAGAAAAATTTTCAACAATCAGATTTTTCAGAGTACTCTCACAAAGCCTTAATAATATCCATATTAATTAGTGACCTCCTCACACTGCAATAAATATACTTGTCAGCAAACCACTAAAAAGAGCAACAACCATATGATAAACAGGAGTCTTTCCATGAAGCCAGTCCATCAATTACCGCACACTTTTCCACCATTATTCATCACATGGATAATAAATGAGCCACAACATAAGGTTTATTTATCTTGTGATTACTTCCCCCTAGATCATCAGTTGCAGAGGTTTTATGGTACTGCTATATTCCATCAGCGCAAAACCTGCGCAGATTGTGTTGACCCAACGAAAAAAATTCAGAACAACAGAGAAACAGAACATTGCTCTTCTAGAGACAGACTTACAACTGCCAAACTCCTGAAAAATACCCCAACTATTGCAGCTCAAATCTTGGTGATACACCAAGAAAAATGCGCAGGGACATAGGCAGTTCCTTCAGAATGTTTCTTGTATTTATTCCTTCACAGAAATGGGGTCATCAAGCAGTTCTGTATTTCTGTTCATGCAGTGAAACAAGAACTGAGGAAACAGATTCCTTCTGGAAGCTACTTGCAATTTAAAACAGTACTTCGAATTTAATTTAAAAACATTATTTTTCAATAATATCTGAAAAGTTGTAACTAAAAGGAGAAAATGTTTTCTTCAATTTCATTTTTTTATATACTATATCAATTAAGAATTTAAATTAGGAAAAAAAACCAGAGGGTATTATTCCATTAGGATTATCTGTCAATGAAGTTTCACTAAACTCTAAAATAGAAAGAAAACTTGCCCATCATCAGAATTTTGTCCTTCAGAGAAATTTATCTTGCTCTCAATTTTTATAGTAGTGAGTTATCTTACACATATAGATTTTCTCTTGATTATGGACTTCTTTAATCAAGTTTCATTTGCTCATTCTTTTCATGCAATAATAGCTGTGATGTTTTTCTAAATGGCATGTCTCAAAAATATTCTTTCTTTAACATTTAAACATTAAAAGCTCTTGAATTCTCAGCAATTTTGAAAATCTGGTCATTAGCCACTTATCTGGAAGAAAAATCTTGAAATGTTCTTTTAGTGAGCTATCCACACATAACTGCAAGTTGCGCATCAAAGCTCACTGTAGGAATTTTTGAAAATTTCAGCCTATAAACAGAAAAATAAAACCAAAACCACCCCACAGATCTTACCTTTCTGAAAACATGTAGGCTGCCCTGCAGACCCCAAAGCATGCTTACTTCTTCCTGGTTCTAAGCAAGCACTACAAGGAGTCAACTTCACCACACAATCTGACCTGGTCTTCCACCATCTCTAAGCCTCAGCAGCTGTTTTTTCTGAACCAGGGTCCAGTTTCCAGGGCCAAGGATACGTTCCATCTTATATCCTAGAAACAGTGTCTTAACCTTGCTCCAGAATTTTTTTTCCTACCTGTCAATAAGAATAAACGTAATCAAACATGTCTTCACCTGTCCTTTTCACCAAACCAAAATGGCAGCAAAGAAACCTGAAAATGTCTCATAATTAGAAGTAACTAATTCAAAGCACCCTTTTTGAAGGAAGGTTCTGACTTTCATGCTGGAAGTAATGGAAGAATAAGAGTGTGATTATTATTTTATTAAATATTCACATATTTGCAGACCTGATTCCAGGTGATAATGGACAGACTGTGAGGGATTTTAGTTTTTAGTCTCTTAAGTATTGCTTTTCTCTTTTTCACCTTTTTTTTTTTTTGTAAAGATATAACCATATTTAGCTTTTAATTCAAAGCAGAGCTCTAGCTTATAGTACATAAAGATGTCTCTGAAGCAAAAAGTACTGAATCAGAGAAAGGAAAGCACATCCCATCCTACAGTGGTGACATGAATTATTTGCATAGTTGCCACAAAAGTAATAATTACACTGTAACTCAATAGGAACAATGGTAATTTCACAGTAGCTCAAGTTGTTGTTATCACCCTATATCCTGATAACTGTGAAATTAATTTGTGGCACCACTGTATGTGTCAGCTTTAAGCTGTTCCCTAGGTAACATTACACTACCATAGAGAAGGAATGCTTGGCAGTAAAATGGGTAGCAGCAGATTGATTATACCAAAAGAATCTTCCCTCTACATACAAATAACTTGGCAATCAGAGACGATAATGAGAAAAAAAGCCTCCTCGTTGTTTTTTTTTCTTACTTTTTCTTAATATAAAAAAAAAAAAAAAAACTTAAAAAAAAGAGTTAAAAGTATTAACTGACTCTTGCCAATCCACTGGAAGAAAGGTAAAATAAAATGAGCAAACTACCAGATTATATTTAGTGCCACAGACCCATTGTTCCAACTGCAGCCAAATGCAGTATAAAAAAGCTGAAGCTTTCCTTTCCCTTCTTGTAATAATTTCCTATGTTAATCATCAAACTGTAATTTTAAATACAGAGCAAATAAAGCACTACGACATATTTAAGACAGCAACAACAGTGTAGTTTATGCTTTCAGGAACAATCTCACTTCATCTGAGTGGTACAGTCCTTTCACCTCGAACACTTTAAATTATTTTACACTGCTACTGTCAAAAAGGAGTTCCACACTAAATATGAAAGCTGACACTGCCACACAATGCATGGAAATAATTACAAATTTAATGGTGAAAATTCAGTGCCACAATATTTGAAGGTCTGGAAAACACTAAATTATGAAATTTAACAAGGGAATTTATGTCTGATTCATAACAATAAACAAAACACTAAGGTTAAACTTTCCAGTCATTCTGCTTTGTACAGCAGTAGGTATGAGGCTTTGAATTAAAGAAGGATGCTATTTATTTTCATAGAACTTGGATTTTTTTTTTAATTATTATTTCTAATTCAGGTCTGCTTGTAGCGCTAGAAATGCATACTGTAATGACTTGTCCTCTCATTGTATGTTTGTCTGCAAGGAAATAGGTGAGAAAAAAATCACAGCATGTTACATATACTGACTCAGTGGTTCAGCTGGAGTTTTGTTACTAAAAAGGCAGCACCATCTCAGTGTCAGCACTAGTCAGCAAAGCAAACCAAGGTGTTGAGCAGATACTCTGATCCAGGATATCCAGGGAAAGCATGTTTTGTCACTCTGTGGTTTTGATCTTTATCTCTGACTGATCCTCTTTTTGTGACTGCTGTCCCCAAAACCCCTGACAGATGATGTTCAAATGTGGGGGCAGGGGGGGTTGATTTGGGGTTTTTTTTTTTTACAATCCAAAATAGAGCTTTCAAAGCTCTGAAAGCAGCTGTAAGGGCCTAAAACCAGCTTGGACAATCCCAAATGTGTATTCCTCATTAAATATTGGCATATACTATGCCAAATTATGTCACTGCTGAGAGGAAAATTTTGACCACCTCATACTTAATTATTCATCAGAAAGGCACTCTGATCATTATCACTACTGACCCAGGAATTCATCCTATATCCTTTGCCAAATCGGCATGTACCCTCGTCCACTCAACACACTCTTCTGTCACTCCCCACTGTGTGAGGCAATTCTCGTGCACAAGGACCCTTAAATGCTGACAACATACACAACACACATTTGTAGTCAGCAAGCTCACCAGATTAACCGCAAGGAGAATTTGTTGGTGCTCTTGATGCCAGTAGGAATTACTATGGGATATCAGTAGTGATTAATCCCCAATTTTAGTCCCATTAATAACTGTCTGCAGTTTGCTTTGCTGTACCTGTGCAGAGTCTTGATGCTCAGCAGTCTTTTTTTCCCCCCCTGCCAAACCTGACACTACTTCTGGCTGCAGGAGCATGGGCCATGGCTGATGGCTGGCTGATTAACCTCTGTGCATCACCTCTGTTCTTTATTTTCTTTTACACACTCTTCACATGTCAGTGTTGAAACAACTCCCACCAGCTGGAACAAACACATCCTCTGCAACAACGAATACTGCCAATGACATCCAACCTTCCATTTGCTGGATCAATGCTGCCAAAAGCATTCAGAAACGCTTCAAGAAAGGTGTATGTATGCATGTAACTAGAGACCTTTGGAAAGTTTTAAACACTAGTAGTAATTATTATCTTTACTGTAAGCCCAAACTTACTACTACTGAGAAAATGTCTGTGAGCAAGAGGTGTCAGATACCCTTCTAAGAATAGTGACCGAAAAATGAGCAGTGGGGATTAAAAAAAGAAAAACAAAGCCTGAGATGGACGAATTTTACTTTTATAATCATAAAATCAAACCAGGTGCAGTACAGCTGGTATTTTTTACCTATGATAGCATTCAATAACCTGTCTGGAACTAACTGACATACTCTGAGCTCTCTGTGGTTCACAAAAAGAAAACCCAATACTGTCTTTCACATGCACTGACAACTTCTATTCAGCTTCAACTGCTAGTGAGTCTAAAGATTAACTTCTTAATTGTGAACTATTTGCTAGTACTCCATAAGTGGTGGCTGCTTCTCATCACATTTGAAACGTGACAAGATATACCACGGAGCTGTTTATAAAGCCACTGCCATGGTATTTTAAATGTATGTATTTTTCTGAGGACTGTTCAAAGCTGTAAGAATATCAATGTATCTTTAAGACAGCTGTAGAGGGTTGACGCCACAGTAAAACAGTGATATCTACTGACTTGGGGCATGGCTTTAAAGCAATGTGAAAACCAGTCAAGAATGAAGACCAACTGCAAAAATTCTGATTCCTATCCAATGCCCAGGTCTCTACAGCAAAATGACTACCAAAAAAGACATTTCTAGTTTCTCCCAGCTGCCAAATGGCTGATACATTATTACATTCCACACTTCAAAAAGAAAGGAGACATTCTGTTGCTATCACGCACATATTTTCAGTTAAGATTTTGTTTTAGATATATTCTTCCTCAAAAAATAGGACATTTTTGGAGGAACAATGTACATAATTTGATCTAATTAATGGAGTACTTCTTTCTGATTTCACAAGATACACCGGGATTTTTTTAAAAAGATTGTACATTATCTCTAACCAGACAAAAACTGCATTTGATTACTAAAACTACAATGCCGTAAACGTAGCACCTACAGAGAAACTTTTTCAAATATCTCTAGAACACCATAATATCTCAAAATTAAAATGTAAAATCCTTGCAATGAAACAACATCCAATACATTTCACAAGACAATTGTCACATACATTCAGCAAGAGTTATTAGCTGGCATGTGAAGTCTTGGAATAATTTCCATTGCACTTCCATCCAACTGTAAGCTTGACGCATTACTTTGGAAGAATGCCACATTTCCTGCTGTGCTAAACTTACTGAAACAAATAGGAAAGCAGCATTGCTGTGTTACATCCCTGCTTTACTATTGTGTAATTGGACCACACTACAGGAACAGCACTTTATATTACAAACATTGAGTTACCATTATCAACTTGTGGCTTCGTGATCCCAGCACAAAAGAAATGAATTCTTGTTTTACATCAAGAATTAAATGAGTATGATAAAAGAGAAATATTAAGAGAATTGCATTTCAAGGCTCTGTTTGCAGTTTTATTTTAAAACAAAATAAATTTCATATGTTATGACACTGTTATACTAGCAGGAGAAAGAATATTTAGCAATGCCAATAGCAAAAACATTACTCAGGCCCTTCCAAGTTAAAATCTTCATGCACCCAGTGTACCCAAGTAGAATAAAGGAATAAAAATTAATCAAAGAAGCAGGGAGTTAGTTTTACATTTACTGAAACAGAGCTATTTCAACCAAGAAAGAGGGGAAAAAAATAATTCTGAATAGTCCCTGCTGTATGCCTTCCTGTACTATAAAAGGAAAATCAGGAATTTCATCTGCAATTGGGTGAAGAGTGGGTCTCTCTCCTCTGAGGTGTTAACCACCCTTTCCCTATGATTCTGCCCACAGAAGGATTTGTTCCCAGAATGGCTACATCTCTAACAGTAGAAGATACCCTAAAATGACTGTCTATGAGCAGTGTGGCCCAGAAGCAGAGGGTTTCTACAACAAAACAGCTGGCATTAAGATTGACATAATCCCTCCTGAAAAGTGCTTATTTCAGCTTACTTCTAACCTAGTCCCGTAGGCTTGAGCAACCGCCACGGACACGCATGACCCTGCAGCTTCCCTGGCACAACTCCTTGTGCCAGCCATGCCAGGGACAGCATGGAAGCGCTCACCTGCCTCGAGGGGCACTTGGAGCAGCAGCACATCCCTCGCCCGGCACGGACTCCCCGGCAGCCCCGCACTGCCCTGCACTGCCCGGCAGCCCTGCACTGCCCTGAGGCCCCCGCACTGCCCTGCACTGCCCTGCGGCCCCGGCACTGCCCTGCACTGCCCGGCGGCCCCCGCACTGCCCTGAGGCCCCTGCACAGCTGTTACCGGTCCAGAAGGTGACACCGAGGCACCTTACAGGCAGGGCATGACTGAACGTGTGACTCCACACAGGGGCCGTTCATGCTCGTCTGACTACCCAAAGAGAGAAGTCATGCCAGATGCTGTGAATTGTGCAGCTGCATCTCAGTGCAGGCTGAAAGATGCACTCAAGAAACATTCTCTGGTTAGGCTACTGCAGCCACGTGGCCAGCAGTTCTCAGCCATGCTGCGACAGCTCTCTTCAGCGGAACACACTCAATGGACCCAGAATCTCTTTTAAATGTATAACCATTCCTGTTTAAGTATTTTTAAACAGCTCTGCATAATTCTTTAATTACAAGAAGAACAATTCCCACCCTAATTAAATATTGAATCTCAGAAGCCACAAGGGAATACCCTTCAGGACACAAGAGGGTTAACAACACCAGCAGTTGCCATGCAAGCAAATTTGCAATGGAAAGACTGAGGGGTGGATACAGTGAGGCACAGTCCAACATGTAACAGCCAGCCATGAGCCAAGCAAGTCACTGTAGCTCCCTGGGAACAGAAACTATTCTACATGTGCTCAAGTGCATCTTCTCTTCCTTAGAAAAACACAGATAAGCAGGACGGGGCACTAGGAAAGCCACTTTTTCCTCAAACAGAAAGATATACCAGGTGGGAGAAAAAGAAGAATTATTTTATAAATACACTTTTTTCTATTTTAAAATGCTCCTCAGAGTAAGTGTTATCTTGTCTTTTTGGTAATACTATCAGATACCAATTTGAAAATATTTTTCTTCATTTGATACATTACCAGTTACAAAGCAAATGCTTGGTTAATACTAATTAATGACCACAAATGTGGAAAAATCTTCACTAGGCAAAACAGCAGTAAGAAAAGTATTTGTAGCATTAATCAGTACCATTAAACACTATTTGATAGTAGTAACAAAAGTAATAGTCTTTACAAAGATAGCAGCCATAATTACTTTATTGAATTAAAAGTTATTATATATAGTAAGAGTAATCTCTAATTTTTAATCTGCCAATAGCAGAAATATTAAATACTATTAAAAATAGGAGTTTAAAAAGTAGTAATGCTATTTTAAAATAACTTGTTTTAAAAGATTATTGTATTGTAATGGTATCAGATTATAAATCAAGTCTTTTATAAGTATTCTGATGGAAATCACATTATAAGTCTTTCCATTACATTCTGTTCCATATACAGATCAATTATTAAAACTCATCTGAATGGGTAAAATTCTATGATGATATTTAGAACAGTTCAGGCTCAATTTTACAGAAGAGACCATGTTTTTTTCTTCCTGAAGAAGAAAAAAAAAAAAGAAAAAAAAAAAAAACAAACTCCAAAAAAACCAACAAAACAACCAGCAAACCACAAAAACCACAAATCACCTTGATTTTTGGTATTGGACCAAGCCAGAACTAAATGCTGAACAACCTAAATACACACAAATTGAAGCCTTCTGCAAATGCCTGCTCAATAAAGAACCTTGGCACTGCCAATACTCTGTGAAGCTTACAAAGCCCACCCTAGACAGCAGTCCTGGATATTCAGGATGGCAGATGTCACTCGAGAATAGTTTGTTCCTTTATTCTCCATTACTCCTCTTATGTTTGTCTCACTCTGTAAGCAGCTTCTTTGCACAAATTGTTGCCTGAGATCATAACCTTCCTCAGTATTAGAGATGCTGAGATTTAGTAGCCTTGCCTTAGGCCCTAGCAGTGAAATCCTCTGGGTGGTGTCCTGAAAAACCTAAAGTGGTCTAGGGCTTAAATGGCTGCCCATCAACTTTTCAACAACAAGCTCCAATGAAACAGACTCCTAGTTTCTTTGTTCTGAAGAAACAAGGACGGAAAACTGTTTCTGTGAAATTTTGCATCCAATTAGCTAAATGCATGGTACTGATTCCAGTATATCTTAACAACTGTCTTACTGAAAAAATTCCAATACACTTTACAGTCTTACTTCCAATAAACAGGTTGATTCCATTAGAACGTTAAATTCAGATAATCTTTTCTTGGTCTCCCAAATAGCCTCAAGTAAATAAACAGGATTTAAATTCAGAAGTCTACAGGGGAAGGACAGATTAATTTTGATGGAAGGTAAATATCTTAGGGCACAGCTGGACCCACAGTTTAATCTCTGAAACACCCTCACCCCAACATACAAAACATTTCTAGGAAAATGGATATTTGCTCTTACATCCAAAAACCACAACAGCCAGTATTATATAAAGCTAGAACTCTTGAGAGGCAGCAAAAAAGTAAGTATCAGTAGCCAGTCATTATAACCAAGGGGTTCTAAACATATGTCGTGGTTTAACCCCAGCCAGCAACTAAGCCACTCATTCACACCCTCCTGATGGAATGAGGAAGAGAATCAGAATGGTGAAAGTGACAAACCTCATGGGTTGAGATAAAGACAGTTTAGTAGGTAAAGCAAAAGCTGCACATGCAAGCAAACAAAACCAGGAACGCATTCACTATGTCACACTGGCAGGCTAGTGTCTTGGGAAGAAACAAAACACCATGACTCTGAATGTCTACCCCACCCTCCTTCTTCCCCCTCCATACGGTCTGGGATGTCCCTTGGGTCTGTTGGGGTCAGCTGTCCTGGCTGTGTCCCCTCCCAGCTCCTTGTGCACCTCCAGCCTACTTGCTAGGGGGTGAGGTGAGGAACAGGAAAGGCCTTGACTCTGTGCAAGTGCTGCTCTGCAATAGCTAAAACACCCCTGTGTTAGCAATACTACTTTCAGCACAAATCCAAAACACAGCCCCAGAGCAGCTACTGTGAAGAAAGCTAACTCTATCACACCCAAACCAGCACACCACCATAATCAGAAGAGATAATGATTACCTGGCAACAATGAACATACAGTGGAAAGACACGCTGCCAAATAATGCAATTTTGAATGAAGACTGTATTTTTTCCTCAAACCCTTAGCTTTGCTTTGTATCCTGAACTCCAAAGAGAATGTACTCAAAGACACCCATGGCAACAGAAAGTCCAAGGACAACACAAAGGAGGAAAAAAGATGACACTTTTTCAGGCTTTTGAGAACTACAGTAAATGTCTGAAAAGAAACAAGTACAGATATATGTAAAACAGCATTTGTAAAGACAGACTGCTTTCTGACTGTAGACAAAACAGTAGGAAATGGCCTTTGTTAAATACATGTGGAATGTGATACTCTCAATAGGCTGGCTACAGATTGAAGTAATGACTTCTAAATAAAACAGCATGAGCTTCAATATCTTCCACTAAAACATCTGACTTCTTTGCCAAAGGTGCAACACACCCAGCTTCTATGTACATCCCAGATTTTCGTTAGGGTTTAAAATGGTAAAACACACCTTCTACCTAAACCATCCAAAACCTTGAAACATAAAATCAAGCATCAATAATCTACAAAAATCCGTGGCTCATAGCAAAACCACGAGCAAATTTTCTTCACTCATATCCGTACTTTTTTTTTTTCTTTTTTTTATATCTCATGAACCAAAACCTTTTTTGAAGTGTATAGGCTGGTAGTCCACTTTCATATATTGTCTCTCTGGCAATCCAGAGCACTTTTTCCTGAATGCTAATGGTAGCAAAGGACAAATTTCAGAAATATTTTCAAACTTTGCATTTCAGAAAGTAACAAAGAGGCAACCCATGGAGTGAACTCCAAAATCTGTAGTGCAATTTTCTACTCTGTTTGCACACAAGTGGCTGTTAGTCACTGAAAGGTCTGATGCTGCACTCCCTGCACACCACCTTTGGAGTCTTTGTGGAAAGCCATCTGTCACAGTGGTTTTAAAAATCCCTTTCACCACCAACATCAGACAACATCTCCTGCAGTTTGTTAAAAACCAGATTTTGACTGTTATCCAATTCTTTTCTTTAAATCATAAAACTAAATGGTTCTAAACCAAAACCAGACTCTCGTCAGTGGAAGTGACAAGTAGGGGGTTTTTTTTCTCCTCTCCCATCTGAAATATTTCTTGAGAATGCTACACAGAAATACAGAAACGATGTATTTACCATACTCAGACCAGACCCACAGCATATTTCAGTCACAGTAATACATACAAAAGAGCGTATGAGAAACATACAGGATTTTATCGAAAATCTTCATGTAAGATGTTGCCAAAAGCACATTTCAGTACATCAACAAAAGTAGCAATTATGCCATTTCCAAATCTATGAATATTATTTATTTTGCTATTTCACCATATTGCTTGCTATTTTGCTCACAATGCTTTTGTTCTATATCCATGTGTTGGTTATAAACACTGCAAGGCATAATTAAATCCTCTGATGTAAAGCAACTGCAAATCTACATTGCTGATTGGAATAGCAAAAAAATTCTATATCCTTTCATATTTGCCATTTAGAAACATCATCAATACACTATTTTAGGTCAGTAAAAGCTGTATTTGTCAGTCACATCCTGGCTACGTGACTAAGGAGACATTCAAAGGAAAACAAGCTAACTTACCATGATCTTCTCCCCTGTAACATCTAAATAACCCAGCCCATCACTGGACCAAAAAAAATTATAACTCATAAATTAAAAATAAGAAATTACATACAGTATTTTGAACAAGGTATGTGCAGCAATCAGCTGACAAACTTGGAAATTCATTTCAGCTTTAAAATTTCTGGAGAAAGTATTATGAAGCTGGTATTCAACAGAACAGTCTGTATCACAATCAAGCCCAAAACAAGGCACTTTATAATTTTCTTGATTTATACTTGAAAAATATATATAAGATAATGCAGTTACAGTCTATAGTACAGAAGTTAAGCATTATCACTAGTTTCACAGAATTTTCAGTGTGAGTTATACCTGACACTTGCGCAATGGACTTCACACGTATCTGAACCTTCTTTTTAATTGCAAAATGAAATATGAAGTTCTTTAATTCTCCATAAAAATTACAAATACAATGCAAGTTCTAATAATTATCACAGAAATAATGACATTAGTGTCATGGGCTCCTATACATGCTTGGTGTTACAGCTCTGCAGCATCTGTCTGTAGACAGAAATTATTCCATCGTGGCCAGATCTGAGCAATTCATCCCAGGCTCTCAAAGGGTGGCTAGTGGGTGACTCAGAAGTTAGTTAGCCAACAAAGAGCATGGTAAAATTGCATGAACACAGCTTAACAGTGCCTTGTTAATGCCACTAAACAGCTTCTAGCACATAAGCAGCTTGGTTAGTCATAACTATCCTTATCCAGGGCAGCCTTGCACTGCGAAGGCATATGGCTAACGCTTCGTCAATGCAAGTGATGTTGGCAATCTGTTTGATCTGTGATGCAAACTACGAATGATAGTGAAGTTCTGGTTTCAAAATGGCACTCAAAATTAAACTTGTATTAGCCACATGGGTTTTTACAATGGAAGTACTACTAAAAGTTCTCAAGTGCTTTAACATTCTGCATGCATTTCTATGCAACATCAAACATGACTAGAAACACCAGCACTTTGCAGCATCTCCTCATCTCCATATGCTATTAAAAATATGGTAAATTTATAAAATTGTGAAGATGCATATATAGAAAATAAATTCCAAGGAGAGCAAGTTTAACATTCCCTAAACTCCACAGTTTTGTGGTATTTTTTGTTTCCACTCTGAGAACACCTCTGCAGTTAATTTTTTCAGGGAATATCTCTAAGCCAAATGGAGTCTAAATAACGGTCTAAATCAATAAGCCAATCAGTGGCTTACCTAATTAGTATGTCCTCTGTGGCAGGGGGTGTTTCTTGGTGCTGAGATAGATACATCAGAGGAACACAAGCTGGGCATCCAAGAGGCAAAGTGTTATTGCAGTTTGGAAGCAGCACAACATTTTTGTTAAATACATAAGAAGCAATCACTTGCTTTTTTCCCCAAAAAGTATGCTTCAAGCAGCATTCAAGTGATTGCACTGGAGGTAAATGTAAATACAGAAGAAGGTAGAAGAGAAATTTGGACTTACTCCCTCAGTCCCTAACACAAGGCTAGTGCCTACTTTCATAGCATCATTAAGTTTGGAAAACATCCCTGAGATCACTGAATCCAACCTTTGACCAAACACCACCTTGTCAAGTAAACCACAGCACTAAGTGCCACAAACAGTTGTTTCTTAAACACGTCCACCTCCCTGAGCAGCCTGTTCCAATGCTTGACAACCTTTTCAGTGAAATAATTCCTCCTGATGTCCAATCTGAACCTTCACTGGCACAGCTTGAGGCCATGCCCTCTTGTCCTGTCACTGTTTGCCTGGGAGAAGAGGCCAACCCCCATCTTGCTGCACCTTCCTTGCAGGCAATTGTACAGATTGGTAAATTCTCCCCTGAGCCTCCTTTTCTCCAAACTAAACCCCAGCTCCCTCAGTCCCTCCTCACAGGACTCACTCTCCAGACCCTTCCCCAGCTCTGCTGCCCTTCTCTGGACTCACTCCAGCCCCTCAGTGTCTTCCCTGAGGTGACGGGCCCATAACTGGACACAGCACTCGAGGAGTGACCTCACCAGTGCCAAATGCAGGGGGACAATTCCTGCCCTGGTCCTGCTGGCCACACTATTCCTGGTACAGGCCAGGATGCCACTGGCCTTCTTGGCCACCTCGGCACACAGCTGGCCCATGTTCAGCAGCTATCAATCAGCACCCCCAGGCTTTTTCCCACTATGCAGCTGTCCAGACACTCTTCCCCAGCCAGCAGCACTGCAGGGGTTGCTGTGACCCAAGTGCAGGATCCAGCACTTAATCATATTGAACCTTACACCACTGGCCTCAGCTCACCAATCCAGCCCAGCCAGATCCCTCTGCAGAGCCTTCCCGTGCTCCAGCAGATCAACACTCCCATCCAACTTGGGAGTCTTTTGCAAACCTACTGGGTGTGCATTTTAACCCCTTGACCAGTTCATCTATAAAGATAATAAACAGGACCAGGCCCAGTACTCACCCCTGGGGGACACCACTGGAGACCAACTGCCTGCTGGATGCAGCAGCATTCCCTAACACTCTCTGGGCCCAGCTGTCCAAGCCAGTTCTTAACCCAGCAAAGGGTGCACCTGTCCAAGGCATGGCCTGCCAGCTTCTCCAGGAGAATGCTGTAAAGTACTGAAGCCTTTACTGAAGTACAAAACTTTGGAATACTGGAATTCACTTCAAAGACTTCCACCTCCCCAGAACATGGAGGATTTCTTTGAACAACCTGAGATCTGGATCAGGAACCCAGACGCCTTTGCTTCTCTTAATTCATATTCCCTTTCAATTTACCTGATATTGGTCCTATCTCTCAGAATAGTTTAAGAACAATACAGGAAAGCAAAAAATACATTTAATGTCACATTTTCATTGTCCTTATTTCCTTATACTTCATGTCTATGTTTCTCTAACTTTAGAGCTCTATGATGCTTTTTAAAATGGGAAAACCAAGTTGCCTGACTCAGAACCAGAATATGAACCCGTATTTACCACATCTCAGGCCAGAGCCCTAACAAGCTGGTTACTACGTGTTTTGTAGTTCGCACTGCAGACTTGTTTTGTTTACGTGTTTAAATTTTCAGCTTTTACTCTGCAAACTAATGAATATTTGTGAAACCTTGGAACTTCTTACACTGCAGTTTTCTTGGGTTTTGCCCAGTCATAGAAACTATTTGTCAAATACATCTGAGAGTCTAGACCATATTAAAAGAAGTCTGATTATTACTAACCCCAGCTTGCACAGTTGTCAAGACAACAGTGAATATCATCATTAACAGAAACTGTTTCTAGCAAACTGGAAATCACAGTTGAAGCTTCACTCCCTTGTTCATATTATCCAAAACCATATGCAAATATGTGAATGCAAAAGAAAATTCTGAATGAACTTTGGTATCTTTTATACTGATTCAAACAGATAAGCAAACTTTCCTTTCCCATTTCAAAATACGAATAAATATGTTTCAATTTTCCTTTAATAACAAGAAGACTATACAAAAATACTCAGCTTGAATTTTCACTTGCAAAGCTTTCACACATACTCAGTATTCACAAGACAGACCATATCCATATCCACCTACAACTAGGACCCATTTACGTATTAACACCTCACCAGCCTTGTTGATTGCTCACTGCCTTAACCCACCATGGTGGCTTACCAACTCAGTTGATAAGTAGGCAATTGCCACACCAGATTCAGAAAAGGTTTCGCTTGAAATGCTATGGCTTTGTTTGTCTGACACCAGGCTCATGAAATGTACACTAGACACAGGTCTAAAACACATAGTAACATATATACAGTAATCAAAAGCAATCTACCACCTTCTGAGTGGTGACATTCCAAAGGGTTGGGCTGCTGTGCAGAGGGACCTTGGCTGGCTGGAGGAATAGGCCTACAGAAAGCACATTAGAAACAAAAACAAACCAAAAAACAAACAAACAAACAAAACCACCATGAAATCCTGCCCCTGGGGAGGAACAAGCCCAAGCACCATACAGGGTGCAAACAACCAGCTGGAAATCAGCTTTGCAGGAAAGGCCCTGGGGGTCCCAGAGGACAAGAAGAAGTGTGAGACAGTCCTTGCAGCAAAGGGTAGCAGCACCCTGGGCTGTGTCAGGTAGAGCATTACCTGTAGGGTGAGAGTGGAGATTCTTCTCTGCTGCCCAGTACTGGTGACACAGACCTGGAGTGCTGTGTCCTGTGCTGGGTTCCCCAGGCCAAGGGAAACAGGCATGTACAGGAGCGAGCCCACCAAAGGGGCGCTGAGGTGGTTAAGGGACTGGAGTGTCTGTCACATGAGGAGAGGCTGACAGACCTGGCGACATGCACCCTTGAGCAGAGAAGGCTCAGGGGGGAATCTTGACAAAATGTATGGGAGTGCATAAAGACAACACAGCTAGATTTTCTTAGCAGTTCCCAGCAAAAGGGCAAGAAACAATAAGCACAAGCTGAAGTGGAATTTCAGCTTAA
>WEKY01047105.1:21088-43453 GCA_013390045.1 Picathartes gymnocephalus
GTTGGGGGGGGGGGTTGTGTTAGTGGCTTTTTTTTTTAATTTTGCTGTTGTTTAATGTGAGGATGTTTGCCTAGACAGTCTGCGAAGCATCCATCATTTAAGATATAAAAAACCCTTGTTGGACACAGTCCTGAGCAACTTGCTTTACTTGACCCTGCTCTGAGCAGGAAAGATGGTCCAGATCAATGAGCTCCAAAGCAGAGTATGCACAAGACAAGCCACATCAATGTGGGAAGAAAATATTTTCTGCACAATTAATAAATTATTTTCTAAAAAAAAATCAGGTAGTCTTTATTTCATCGTTATCTGTATTTTTTTTTTTTTTTAATTCCCATTCTTGGGTGTGTTCCATAATGCACATAAAATATTAGTATAGTGGTAATACATATATAAACATACAAATATGGGGGATACACACTCAAAAATATTTTGCTGATACGCAATCAGTAAAATGCAGAGACCACAGGTTTAGATCATCTTCAACCTCCCAATTTCATCAATTCTGATTCTCTCTCTTGATGACAACAATGAATGCCCATACACAGAGTGAGCAGATTCAGCAGGAAAAAGAATTCCTGCCAGCTGATGTCTCCTGCTTTCTGAAATTTGTCCTTTTTAAACCCAGTAACTCAGTAAACCTTACCTTCGTAATTTATTAATATCTAATTTGATATTAATAACTGAGTTTGGATTTCTGCCACATTTCTCCTAGAAGTTACTTTATAATTTGAGGGGGCAGGGGGTTCATTATTGTTTGCTTAATTTTAAGACTCCTCAAGGCTACTGTACCCTACTTTCCCAGAGGAATGCTTACTGTAGCAGTCCACATTCTGGTTTCGCTACCTATGAGAAGACTACACCAGTGTCAGCACCCAGCTACACCACTTCCTGCTCCTCAAACACTTATCTCCTCATAGCAGACAAACCAGTCTAAAAGCTTTTTAAAATTCTAGATGAAGCTTTACTGATGATTTGGATCCAGATTTTTCTCAGTGATTCTATATTAAAAACAAATTGAGCTTTGTTTAACAAAAGATCAGTGCTCTTACTTATGCAGCGTGACATCACAGGTATATAGCTATATTTTTCTGCCACGTTACTACATAAAATACCTAATTAATCATATACATATTCAAGGTAAGTAAAGCAAAAGTCTGTCCATTTATGAGCTCCAATTCAAAAAACTAATGGATTTTTATTGTTTACTTCAGCTTTGCAGATGCATTAAAATACAGTACTAAATAAAGCATTTGGAGTACATTAACAAAATAAGCAAAACATTAACTGAATTGAATGCTTTATGATTTTATGTGCAATCACAAGTAAATCAAATTCGTACAATACCATTCTTTATATACTGAATAATGGCAAACTACCATCAGCTCATTACCTCATTCAAAATCTAAAATAAATGTAAAGTAAAAGTAGAGAAAGTTCACAGGCTTTGTGATAATTTCAAAACCCTTCAGAAAGTTTATTTTGCATGCATCTATATACAAAAATAAGAAAGATAATTTTCATGTAATCCTTAATTTGAATACTGAAGAGCTGGAAACAGAACAAGACCCTTCTTGGATATTAGTATTTGTTTATGCAGAGCACAGTGATATTGGTAGACTAGAAGTGTACTGAAATCTATATTAAATTGACCATTTTTCTCAAAGATGAAGTTAAAATGGAAGGTCTCGTTCCAAACAGAAGCACTGGGGAAAAATGTTCATTGTATTTCTCATCTGGCAGACCAGTAGTACCACTTTGGGAAATCAGAGAGGATTTGGGCAGACTGCCCACTCAACTTAAGGCTCATCTGAGATCCACATATATCCACTGAGCTATCCAAATAGGACTTTTTGTTGCTATTGCTTTCATGCCCATATGATTTTAGTGCTTTTGTGCAATGTGCAACCCTCTCCACAAGCTTCCCTTACCAAAAGGAGGCAGGTACCTCATAATACCAAGCTCAGCAAATCTGTGTCCTCCCATGTCTGGTCCAATGCCCACTCTTGTCATGGAAAGGAAAAGTGAACTTGAATCTATAAAAATCTACCATTTGAATTACATATATACAGATAATGTTGGGATCCAAACAGAAAAATTCAGCCACCAAGTAAATGAGGCGACTATGCAGCAGTTGAAAGAAGTGTACAAGTGTCTTTTACATACGTTTAGAAAAATATGTGCACCTACATGCATATATACCTATCTGAACTAACATTTTGCACCTTTCATGTGGTACTCGAGTATGTTATAAAAAAACACTACAGTATAAATTTAGTAAGTCAGGTATTTTCTGATATATATTCTCAAAATAAAAAAGCAACTAATGTTGGGATACATAGGACAGAGAGCACCCAGGATCTTATTAGCATAACAGATTTGATAATCAGGATGCCCTGGCAGGAACAAATAGAGCTGTGAAGAGTTAATCAAGATAGCTGAAGATTGGATCAAGGCTTCCTGGAAGAAGAAAATTACATCAACTTCTACAAGCAAGAGATGTTTGTAAAATGCATAAGTTTGTTAACCCAATCTTGTAGTAGAGAATTATTAATCCTCCTAGAATAGTATATAAACGTGTATAGTCCACAATAAATTCAGATTCTGACCACGAATCAGTCTCTCCGTCTCTCTTCATCGCCGAGAAACTAAGGAAACAACCAACCATATAATACTGACTACAATTAAGGGAATTCCAGCACTGCACAATATCTGTCACTCTTCACAATCAATAACTATTTCTCAGAATGGCTTTTACACTAGCAGAAATAGCCAGGATACAAATTTATGAGATAGTAAAGTGCTTTTGCACGGCAAAGAACCACAAGAATCTTCTAAACAGGCTTTGTAACAGAAACGTGACCTTTGAAATGCCAAAGCTCCTCTTGCTATTCAATGTTGATCACCAAAGAGCTGTCAGCTCCCACGTTTTTAAACTACTATCCCTGCTGAGTCATGTATCGCAAAACCTCATAAACCTGAACACTGTTACAGGACAGCAGCGACTTGTTGGAAATTGTTCCAATTTGTTGGAAATACTAAAGGTAGCTTCATATGGCAAAAATTCCCCAGATCTTTACTTTAAATCACTTTCCATTTACTACATGCAAGATTTACATACACAGATGATCGACCACACTGGGAAAAAATCCTAAATGTATGAAGCAAAACAAGCATAAAGCAAAAATCACTATTAGAAAGGTGAATGCCATTATTTTTACAGTTATTTGCAGCACTAATAGTTGAATAGTTCAGAATACTTGTAGGTCAGAATACCTTTTCAGTCAGTCAATGTACACGAGACAAGAGCATCATGCACATAAGTCATGCAAATCAAGTCATTCATACACATCTATAAATTTATAAGGGATAACAAACACAATCAAAGAAAATAGGTGTATTTATTTTTTCAAGTAGATTCTTAGGGGGGTTGTTGTTGTTTTTACTTTTTACTGCACTGGTTCAAGTGTAAGAAGTTAATCTGGTATCAGGCAAGTGAGATGAAGCACTGTTTGCCTCATTACATTTTACTACCCAATTTCAAAACCTTTAAAAGTGCAGCTTACATAATTTTCTGATTCACAGATAATACTATAAATAACATCTTCATGATTATTCAGTGAGTTACTTTAGCAAATCTGTCTTCAATTCCACCACCTTTCAGCATAGTAATCACTCCCTTTTCCAGACACTATAGCTGGCAAGTTTCTTTGGAGTCCTGTACCCATATATACTCTTCAGTGCAAGTAAGGATGGCAGAAAATTCATCTTCTAACTAATTTTAACCTCTTCTAATAAATATTAAGTGCAACAATATGATGATATCAAACAAAATATACATCTCTACAAAATATAAAGGACCAGACAGATTTTTACATTCCATTATCAAAACCAAAATCACATAAATCTGGTGATAAAATCAGAGTACACAGGAACTACATACATAAAAATCAAATTCAATTTAAAGCAAATACAGGTTTGTTCAAACACCATTGTACAATTGCTTTAACACTTACAGAATTTAGATGAACAATATTTTCATTCACTCACAGTTTAGTATAAATATAAAGCAAGGCACCCCTTAAGCATTTTAAATAACAAATTAAACATTTACATTTTTTACTGTGCAGTCAGGCTTAACATTTATGCAGCTTCAAAACCAAAGTACAGCCTCAAGGGAAGCCTCTCCACTGACAAATTAATACCTTAGAGAATAGAGCTGAATGGTGGCAATGAACTCATTTGTTCCCCCAATAATGAAGAATGACTCTTTCTTTACTACATCTGTGACTGTTGCTATGGTGACCCAGACTTACCTCATTGCTTCTCGAAGTGCTCCTCGCTCACTAAGAGTCGTGTGCTTGATGTCATCAAAATTATTTTCCAGTTTCTCACAGTTCTGCAACAAATGGACATATCCATGTAAGGTTCTTAAACAGTTCATTGTACATGTATTAACAGTATTCAGCATCACGCAAACAAAACTGATTTATATTATGTTACCTCAAATTATGCATTCTGTTTTAATTACATGGGAGTCATTAAAAAGACATTGAGAACTCAGAATTAAAGTAAACATGAATCTTATTATATGGTTGTCATGGAAATCATCTTATAAATTTTCCATAACGAAATTTATAGAATTTTTACTTTTTCTTCTTTAATTTTTTTTTCATTTATCTCTATGTGAGGCTACAATGCTACTACAACATACAGACAGGAGAACAGAAACCTAAATGAGCATTTCAGAATTATAATAAAAGTTATAAATTTTGTCCCAATAAAACAGACAGTGTTGTTGGAACAAACCAGTCATATTTAACTCCTATTTAATTTAATTTTTAAAACATAACAGGAATTGAAAGGATTGTTGAAAGACACCTCAACCACAATGTTTCCTCCAGATTAGAGCTCACCAATATTTCTAAAAGTAATATGAAACCAACAATTTTGTCACAATAAATGAAGTAAAACTTTGATATATTCTGTAAATTATTACTAAATGTGTGACTGGTTCCATTACTTCAGAGCACTGGTCCTTTCATTCTGCTGCCACAAAGACAGTAAAATTGATTCAGAAGATGCTGGGAAGTGCAGTAATTTGTGTCTGTGCAGAGCCTGAAATACCAGTGAACAAAAACTCTCTCATCATCTGCATCTTTCATAGGATTTTTATATTCTCTTGAGGCTTCATCAATACAGGAGGAGGCTTTTAGGTTACTCCTGTTCTCCACAACTGTCTCCAGTACCAAAAGTTACCTCTGGGAGGCATTATTTTGCCATATGGGTGTAAAAGAAATAAGTTGCAAGCAGATCAGTTCCTATTGCTAACAACCTCGAAGGCAGGATGGACAGTCAGGCTCTATATGTAGCCATAATTTTAAAGAAATTATGGGCACTATTATTTGGTCATATTGTTTTCATAGTATTTAATAAGTGAATTAATTTTTAAGACCACATCTTAAAACTAGTTATAATAAACACAGTAACAGTTACCTATTGTTTATTCTTCTTTGCATTGATTCTTTATTTTATAATTACATTCAATCTGAGACTACAAAAGCATTACTGAAAAGGAAATTATTAGATCCTTGTAAATGACCTAGTAAGATATTGTAGCTTGTCCAATTAACATTTAAACTATCATTATTTTTAGATAAGATTATAGACCTTTTAATACAAAGTTTCAATGCTTTAACAATACATTTCTGAGTAGAAAAATTAAGAGAGCTACACATGTTTGGATCTTTTGATCCAAATCTTTTTTCTCCTATGTAAAAACTACCCATGTCACAGTAAATCTTGTCCCACTGTAAAAGTAATTTTGTTTGTTTGTTTGTTTATATTACAATCAGTTGTTCTTTGCATAGAAAATCATACTCAAATAGTTAAAGGGATTGCAAAAGAAAGATATGGAAGCTGTTCAATGAAGTTCTGATCTGAATGTTCAGATCAGTACACACTGACCTTCAGCTCCAAGCACATACAGGCAGGCTAGTCATTAAAAATATATAAAAGAAATCCAAATCAAAACTACTAATTAATGAAGGAATCTCGATTCATCAATACTAAGATGCAAATACCTGTGCAAGCAAAATTAAACCTCCCATCCTCCAGGAAAATAGAAGCCAAAGGCAATGTAATTTGGAATATTGCTTCAAGAGCCAATATTTTAACAAACCAGCACCTCAGGACAGGTTCAGAAAATCTGAGCATCACACAATTCATTCTTGACCTTGTGATATAAAGCATGTAAAAATGACAGATGATCCAAAGCACACAGATTTTTTATCAAACACAACTAACTCATCTCAAGATTGTACAAGTTAAAATAACTGGTCCTGTCCATGTAGAAAATGTTGAAATTAGTAAGTTCAGTTGCTATTTCTTCATCTATATAGACCATACTGTGGTATATCTAAAGTATATCTAAAGAAAATACTGTGATCGTTTAGCCTTACACACAAAATACTCCATCTCAACTACATACCCAATGCAAAAATGAAGAGATAACCCAGAACAGCAAAAACAACAACACCAATTACAGACTCAAAGCATAGATGCTGTACCAGTTCACTTGGCAAGAAGATGAACTTACTTCTATTTCTGAGAATTGTTTCTGGACATTATCTTTCTCAACTATTTTCAGCCAAATAGCTCTCATGCAAGGTAAAGTAGTTGGAGAGCAAACCAGAGTCATTAGGAGAAAATGAACTAAAAACTGAGCCAGAAGCAAGCTCATGAAGGAGAATGACCTCACAGGACCATGTCATCCGTTACCGCAATCGTACTCAACCAGAGAGTATGCAAATGCTGATCGCACCCACTGCTTTTCCACTCATCCAAGTATGCTTGATCCTTTCAAGCATGAGGAAGCAGAAAAGGGTGTCTGAAATACCAAACCTAGGCATAGCTACAGGTGCATGGATGGTACTTCATGTGTCTGAGTGTCAGCTCACATGCAATACTTGTAGATCATCCAAAAGAATATCAGTTTCTGAGAAAGGCTACCAGAACCAATGACATTGTAAGCATGAGAATATTCTGAAGAATATATCTGGGAAATGAGCAAACTTTGGCAGACCATGACCAGGTTGAGTTCTACTTTCCAAAGTATTAAAACAGTGGCAAAAATTGATAATCTATCAATTTATTCTATTCTATTATCCATGCTACCAAATAATTCATATGTATAAGGATATTGCATAGGACATTGTATTTTGGCCCACAATACTTCACAGATTTAAGTATAATGAGCAATTCAAGTCCAAGGCATTTCATTTTGAGCAGCAGCTAAAGTAAAAAAAAAAATCAAAACACAAGCAATGAAAAAATTGCTTTTGGTGGCTCACTGCCAAGTGATTTTTTTGTGGGTATAGATACAGTCTAGAAGTTTTAACTCTATGATTCAATAATTATAGCAGTCTATATGTTATCGCTGTTGGCAGATCTATAGTTCTGCATGATACTAAATTAAATACCACTCTTGAGAAATTTGGGAGGAAAAATAAGTACAGAGTTGCAATTAGGGACATGGTCATCATAAGTCAAAATACCATTACATGGAAAAAAGCCACGTAAGTCTAAATATTGCTTCTTATAGGATTCTAGGATAAATACTTGGAATATTTTTAGTGTACAGAAAAGCAAGAGCGGGAAACAAGTATTTATATTTTATGTATAAATAAATTGCTTATTTATCATATGAGATCTTTAACTTCATGACAACTAGTAAAAAATGGAGATGTAGACTAGATACCACAACTACCTGTGGCATCACACACAGCATAGTGGTAAAATGTATAACCAGAAATGAGAAAGATGAATAATGAGTGTATGAAAACGAGGAAGAAGGAAGATCAATTAACAAGCTGAAAAGCTCTTCCTCTCATAACCACAAAAATATGACTTTTTCCTGCTACAGTTTATTTTTATTAATAAAATAAACTGCAAGCTTTGGGAGCAAAGACTATGAGCTCACAATTCTGTATTTTCAGTTATTTTAAGTGACAACTCCAAAGTACTCTGACACTGGTTGAAGTAACCATCTAGCTCAAGTAAGAATAGAAATAAAGAAAAACTCTAGTTTTAAATAAAAACCTAGGATATTCTGGCAAAAGTGAAGTCACACGTCTCTCAACGTTCATCAGCTTAGCTTTCCTGCATATGTTTTTGTCTTGGATGAAAAAGCCCTCTTTGTTGACTTATTGGAAAAGCAATTCTTCATTTGGCCCATTGAGTCAAACAAGGAACATTGCAGAAGTAGCTCAGAAAACCAACAGCAGGTTTTGCCTGGTGCCATCACTGAGGATCTCCCTAAATCACAGAAGCACTGCTGTGTCTGCTCTGCCACAACAGTGGTAAAAGTCAGACTCTTGAGAAGCCCGTAACTCAAACTTGCCCATTCTGTGATACAGCAGGGCTAAACATGACCCCACTCCCATTGAAATCAACTGTAAATCTTGCAAGCATCAAAACAAGAGTGGGATCACACTAAGCCATATCCTGCTACTTTATCCTGAAACACTTCACAAGAAGACTTTCAAAATTACAGATCAGGTCTCTACACACATTTTGACAGTTGAGAAACAAAATCTTTTGTACTGACAACAGCGTAAGACCTATTCTGAGGCAGCCTGCACCACTGAAGTTCAGTAGATCTCTTATCCTCGTTGATACACTGCCAAATTAAGAGCCCTACTTGAAGTACCATATCTCTTCTGTGGAAGAGGTTTTTAAGGTTAGTACTAGGATTGCTGAATTCTTGGAATTCATTGCTTCTGCAGGGCTTTTGAAAATTTTCTTAGAAAGCTTGAGTAAACTTCACATTTTTAATGTCAAACATTCTGTGTATTAAACATAAGGAATGTACAGCAATTGAAAGACACAACAGATCTCACTTATTCAGTTCATATTTACTATTACTGCTAATGCTAAAACAAATTAATTTTCCTGTTTTCTTCTTTATAATCCATAAGAAAGGTTCCTAGAGTATGTTGTGTAAATTTCCTACTGTTCATGAAGACAAATTTAATTTATTAAGTGTATTTGTACCTAGATTCCTGAGACAACCTGGTCCAAATTGTGAAGGAATTACTAGCTCACTCTGATATTTTAACTCATTATGTTTAAGGAGGTAGGTCCCAACAACAGATTACCAAACCTGTTAGGGACCTACAAAAATCTAATGTAAATACCTACATCCTGGACAGATTCAGCAAGAAGATTCTCAAATTTTGGTCCAAAAGTCCTTAAAACTTCAAGCTCCACACATGCTACAAGGGTGACCTCTTTGGAAAATGTTGGCCATACTGTAGAAGTGATCTCCTTTAACAAAGCTGTAACAAAAAAGGTGACTACTTTTGGGGGACTGTGTAAAAAAGCGTAGAAAGCTGATTTTCATATTGATCTTTTTGATAAACATGAAATGTTAACACAAATAATCACTTACTCCAGAAATGTGAATTATTTCATCAGCAGAAAACTTCAGAAATAACAAACTTGTGTTTTATAAACCTAAAGCAACACTATAATAGTAATCTAAACTGTAATATATTGCTGCAAGGATAATTATTAAGGGAAAACACAGCTGACATTTTCTGATTTATGCACACAATCAGAGATGGAGTCCAAGGACTGTGACATAATTATCTTCATGCTAACAATTTTTGTAAATCTCTTGACAGAATTTTAGCTAATTTTAAAATGCCTTCTGAAGATTAGCACTTAAAACTGTTGGGGAAAATAGCACAATTTATTAGCAAGGGTATAATTGTAAACCTTCCAAATACTCATTGTGAATATCATTTAGACAGTAACTCCTGCTTTAGCAGCTGGTATATAAGACTCCAGTTTATGGAATCTTGAAACAACAGAGAGAGTAGAATCTAATTAAAAGGGATTACATGCCAAAGAAAAATATTAAAAACAGACTAATAGTCAATTGTTATGAATTTGAAATAGCACATCATCTTTTGATGTGAACTGCGCTTTATTTCAATGAAACCTAAATATTCTTAGCAGACTCCTCTCTTGATTTGGAACAGACTGTCTTTCCACGCTGAAACAACACAAAAAGCTAAATGGTTCTATTGATCTTCTCTCATAGACTTAAGCACCCATCTGCTATAGGGTAAAATGACTTACATATATTGCATTTATTCTAATGTTATTCAAGAGCCAATAGCTGTATTCCATACAGGAAGTCTCCTGAAACTGTCTTCATACTGAGCAACTAAACAAAACTGATGCCATTTGCCAGAGGGCCTTACCTTAAGAGCAATCTTAAAAACTAAACACATAAAAGGATTGTTTGATCCTACCTGTAGCATATTATGATCTTTGCAATGTCTGCTTACTAAATTCCTTCTTCCTATTTGTTGTGACTCATTCTCAAGGGGTTCTTTTTCCAAAAAGGGGGAAAAAGCAGCTTTAAACTGCTAACTGACCAGCTGTTCACAAAGGAAAAACAGATCCTTTTTAAAATTGTTTTAAAATATGTACATATTCCTAATATCTGCAGAAACTATATTGAGCCCTCAGGTATTTACATAACATTTGACAGCACGCCATTCATAATACATGAACATTTGTTATAATATTTTTTTCATTACATGATACAGCCACATTGGCCAGACAAGCTCTTAGAAAAATATAGATATTAGTACATCCAAAAAAGCAGACTTCCAACAGAAAACCAGCCTAAGTGTTAGTAATCAAATAAAAATCAATAGAAAAATCATTAAATAGAATTGTGGGAGGCTTTAATCAATTCCTTATTAGCATAACCACGTTAATTTTCTCGGGGTTTTTTTAGAGGTATATTAATTTAAGGCACTAAAAATAGCATACATGCAAGCTCAAGAACAAGTATCATATTTTCTCCACAAACAGGAATATATTGCTAATACAGGACTGATACCAGGAAATATTGATACATGTGCTGTTTTCTGAAACTGCAAGTGTGGGGTTTTGTTAATAATTATAACAGAAATACTACAGTGAAAGCAACTAGAAATTCTGAAGTGAAAGCAGACAATTTGGTATTTTTTTTAAATTTTTCCTAGTTTAAAATATGGCACATTTAATCCTTAAAGACAGGTAATCATATAGAAGTTAATTACTTCTTAAACATAGTTAACACTTTGCAATTTTAGCCTTCAATTATACTGGGGCTGTTAAAGATGTTCAGTTCTGAGACGGCATTCTACTAACTTCCTTTTCATGCTGTTTCACGCACAAATTTCAAGTGGCAAATTTATCACAGCCTTCATGTTCACATAAGGGTACGGTATCTTGCTTGAATTCAACCTGCTGTTGTCAGAGCAGATGCAGATACCACGTGTTTTGGCAGTGGATAGCACATCAGATAGTAGTGATACAGGGAGGGTGAGAAAAAACATTCTGAAAGGACCAAGCATGCGACACAAAGAACAGTAGACCAAGGAACTCAAAAGAATAAAGAGCTACAAAAGATATGCAAGAAACCAGAGGCACAGCTGGAAATAATAACGGACCAGAGAACACAGGTGATGCCACTAACTAGACAGGACAATTTATAATGCTATTTTCTCTTGTGACTCAGCTTTAAAAGACGGAGAAAACTTTCAGGGAGAAAAAAAAAAGGAAAACCTTTGCCTCTCACATTTTTCTTTCTCTTCACAAAACAAACGTTAAACTTAATCAGTAGATGAACAAGAAGACTTGGCAACAAGCTAAGGGTCGCCCTACATCTGAAGGGACACTTGTAAGACTGCTTCCCTTTATGGGATAGGGTTCTGTAGCAGGGAACAATACACATCATGAATAGCAAAAGCTTCATCTAAATGCTTTTTTAATGTGGCTGTAGTCCTGCCTTTTTTCTCTTGGAGAGCCTGGTATTCCCAACATGAATTTATAATCTAACTCCTTAGGAGCATGAAGTTTAAATAAAGAGACACAGGCTCTTCACAGAATTTCTAAATATACTATTTGTTCTTGACAGTGAAAATATAACTAATGACTAAGAAAAAAAAAACCCCAAAATGCTGTATTCCCTTCCCCTCCTATTGCTTTCACATACCTCAACCCTGCTTGCTTTTCCCGTGGGATTCTTTACTCTGCTTAGGCAAATAGTCCCCTGACTCACTGAGATTAAATAAAATGAGAGTATGCAGGTAAAGACCAGATTCATATTGAGAATTAACATTTACAGAGCTTATAACCTGGGAAAAAAGGAAGAATCCTTAAAATGTAGGTAGAACAGTACTCCTAAGGAACAGATTATGTTCCTGACCTTCAACAAAGAGCATAAGGAAAAACATACCCAAAAGCCCTTGCTCTTTTAGAACCCAAATGACCAAGAATTTAAGGAACTAACCCCACATATTTGAGAGTACTAACTTAGAGGATACCTCTTATTTTTCATGCAGAGCTAAAGAATTATCAAATATGAAAGCTTTTAAAAATTAAAGTTACAATTAAATGCTTAAATACCCTTCTGAAACAGTATGGTCTTGCCTTATGTAGTGGAATAAAAGCAAATTATATATAACAGGCTTGCTTTCTCAGCCCAAGATGCCACCTCTCATCTCTTACGTGGCACATTTTATTGTCCAACAGCAATATTTTTCAGACAGGCCACAACAAAACATTTCCTTTCATCATGCTGTTGCCTCAATATTTAAAAAAAAAAAAAAATACAAATTTTCCCAACCAGTACTGCAAAAGCTAATCTCCTTCATCTATTTCTCATGGTTTTGCATAAGATTCTTGCCAAAAAAACTCGGTTTGGGTCGGGTAGAGTTAATTTCACAGCAGCTGCTCTGGAGCTGTGTTTTGGATTTTTGCTGGAAACAGTGTTGATAACACAGGGATGTTTTAGCTGTTGCTGAGCAGCACTTGCACAGCATCAAGACCCCAGGTGAGGAGGCTGGAGGTGCACAAGGAGGTGGGAGGAGACACAGCCAGGACGGCTGACCCCAACTGACCACAGGCACATCCCAGAGCATACGCAGTCACGCTCAGCATATAAAGCTGGGGCAAGAAAAAGAAGGAGGGAGGTTCCGAGTGGTTACTCTTTGCAGTAGGGTTTAGTGGGCATGGTGGTATTTAGTTGGTTGTATTTAGAAGGTTGGAGTTGATCACCCTGGAGGCCTTTTCCAACTTTAACGATTCAGTGATGGTGTTTGTCTTCCTAAGTCCTCATTATGTGCAGTGGAGCCTGGCTTTCCTGGAGGTGGCTGAGCACCTGCCTGCCACGGGAAGTACTGAATGAATTCCTTTCTTGGCTTGCATGAGCAGCTTTTGCTTTACCTACTAAACTGTCTATGTCTCAAGCCAGAAGTTTCCTTCCTTTTACCCTCCTGATTGTCTCCCCCATCCCACCAGGGGGAGTGAGCAAGTGTCTGTGTGGTGCTTAGTTGCCAGCTGGGGTTAAACTCCAACAGCGAGGTCGTACCAAGGTCCTTCTCTCGCTCCTGATCTTACAGACCACACCTCAGATCGTGTCTTTCCATTGCCAGTTATAGAAACACGTGCACCACCCCCCTCCCCATGTACTACTTACTAAATTCTGTGCTCCTAATTCTCTCCATCTAGAAGGCCTACATAAAATAGTATTTAATTCCCCTGGAAAGAGACTGAAAAGATGCTAAATACAATGCCAACAGCTGAGGAACTGGTCACAGTACCAAGGGATTAGACTCATATGCAGTAAACACTGTAGGATTTGTGACTTCTGGGCTCCAGTCAACCCAATGTTTCTGTCTGGCAGAAGGAGTAGGAAAAATCCCATCCTCTGTTTGGCTTAGGAGAAGAAAACAGCAACATGTGAAATACTTCAGAGCTGTGACTGAAACAATTCCACAAAAAATATTACTAAGCTATCACCAGGTATCTGACCAAGTGAATTATCCAGAGAAGAGTATACTCTTCTATTCTGGCTTACTGTGTTATCTAAAATTAGCATCAGTATCACATTGCTATTTAAGTAGCAATGAAAGAAAGGAAAATATGAAACTGAGGCTCAATTTCCACAGAGGAATAATTGGCAACATTCAGTTCACTTGAGAAGCATCTATCAGAGTCAAAGAAATAAGTAGTAGAAAAAAGGCTGCAGACAGTAAAGCACAACCCTTGTATCAAGACCTTGGTGCAGTTGTGTTATATGCTGGCATTTTGTTTCAGATTTTCCATCACTATCATTGCTCGTGAAAGTCTGAAGAATCATCTGACTTTACGTAATCTGAAGTTCATTCATGAACTATGGACACCATATGCAAACACCCAACAAAACATTGCCTCAGCTCTTATGTTTTTAACTATATGTTGACTCAGAAGTAACTGTAGATAACAGAAGACATGTCAGGAGAAGATACATAAGTGAGTTGACATATCTTTGGAAAAAAAAAATAGGCTGTAATTTCTCTTCTATTTCCATTTTCTTTGAGATTCAAAAGGCGTGTCCTTGTGCTGAGATGTCCACAAAAGCCAAGTATCTAAATATATTTTATATTAATTGCCATCTAAAATGGCTAAATCAGAGGAACATTTCCTATCTGTTTCCTTCTGTTTTCAAAATACCATATAGAAAAAAAAATTGTGCAAAGACTACTATAATTATATGCATCCCTTACTGAGCTTAGCAGTGACTGGTATCAAACCTTATTGCAAAAGATACAGTAAGACAACGACCTCAGACTCTGTAATATACACAGAATCAGAAAAAATAAATGGAAGTGCAAAATGAAAAAAGGAAAGCATGAATAAGAATGCAGAAAGACTCACAAAGCTGTTTAAGAGTCAACATAACTACCCTATTTTTAAATATCATGCATCAAGCCAAGTTAGTCAAAACAAAAGCTTACACACATTGCTAAGAAGGCGGAAAGTCAAGTTTCAGTGGGGATGGTGTGGGAAAGGAACAACCAACTAAGACAGTACAAACACTTAAAATGCTTTTTGCCTCAAAAAAATATTCAGAAAATCACAGGTATGAAGCTATTACAATGGTTGCAGATCCTATGAAGTTATCACCATCTGTTGTGCCATCTATTTACAGACACACAGGCATAATCAAAAATTAGGAAAAACTGCTCAAATAAGTACAATCTTCTTTGAAGATACTATGCATGTTTAACAAGCTTTAGAATCTTCCAACAGAAATTTAAGAAAATAAGTGGTATTGATTTATTTTCCATAAGAAATTGTAAGTGAACAAGAACTGTCCTATACAAAGAAATGAACAGGGCTTATGTGTAGCTACATCTTTCAGCAAGGCATTCAAAAGAGCATTAAGAGAATGCTGCTGTAAAGCTTGTTTATTCACATGTAGCTCGAAAACAACATCCAGGATAAATATATTGCCTCAGGTCTCTGTTCCATTTACCATGCCAGAGAGAAGAACACTAACTCCTCAATACCTCACTATGGCACTATGCACTCTTCTGGTTCTGTGTCTCATTTACTATCTTCTTTGTAAGGTTCTTACTTCTTTGGAAGCTTTCATGTCTCAATCTGAACAGTTTTCTTCTCCCAAAACCTTCTGGCCTGCCTTCAGACAGCTCAGGCTGCTGGATTCCCCTTCTTGTAAGTCTCTTGAAAATTGCAATGTTCAAGCTGAAGTAAACAATACAAGCATGTCCCAAAGCACTAGCCAAGCACCTTCCCAGCAATTCCCAAGCAATCAGGGCCATACGGAGCCAAGACACACCAGAAAAGAACTGCAATGCAAGACTTCTTGATTTGAATTTGCCTTAGCACTCTTTGGAGGAGTCTATTTCAGGTCCCACAATCAGTGTTCAAGATATTTGGGCCAGGTAGCAGAGCTCCTGAGCTAATTAAATAGGTCTCTCCGCCAGTCTGGCTCTGTCACAGAATTTTCCTTATGTTGCTATGCTATTCAAGCCCATAAATGGCCCCAACTAGTGCAAGTGAAGGCCTTTTAGTTCCCTGAACACTGCACAGGACAGACCTGCCCCTACTTATCGTGTTTAACTTGGAGACTATGAACAACCCACTCCCTCTGTGCAACCAGCGCTTGACCCTTAGCACCCTTAGTATAATCACCCACATTTTTTCAATAAAATGCAATAACCTAGTTTTGAAAATGCTATTTCCAAACAGACAGACTGAATAATTTCTAAATAACACTGAAACTCTTACTTTAAAATATTTTTCCTCTCTGGGAAACATATTGGACTTATTAATCAGTCCCCAGCTCCTGAGTGTCACTGCTACTATTACATACGTGCAAACAGAGTAATAGGAATGAACAGGATGATGCAAATCAGAAAGAAACAAAAATGATCATTTTAATATTACCAAATTTCTCCCTTTTCTTCTTGAAGTCATTTTTATCTCTGATTTCTAATTCTTATTCCTATGCAGCAGTTTCCCTGTTTCCCTTGTGTATACACTGTTTGAGCTTTCAATTTTTAATTTTTCTTCAATTGTGCCCTATCTTTTCTATTCTTCTTTTTTTTTTCATTACTTGTTTTTTTTCCTCTCCTGCTCTTATTTCCTCATGCTTGTTTACTTTTTCTCCCCTAGTCCCTACTAATTATTTCATGCCTCTTGGTCGTTTAATTATGTGTCATGGTTTTTCCTTTCTTACATTTTTATATTGCATTCCTTTATTCCATTCCTGCAGCTCTCTGATTTCTGTGCTTGCTTAACTATTACCCAAATGGCTCCAAGCAGGACACACTCAAACTGAAGAATAAATAAATTAAATGAAAAATACTATCTGTGGCCATGTGGTGTTGCCTAGCAACACCCTGTACCTCTCCACAGCTTTTCTAGAGCCCGGGTGGCAACAGAGCTTTTCAGACTTATTGCTACAAATATATGCAAGATCCTTCTCACATTGTTTGGCCATTCACTGACAAATAAATGCAGATGAAACCATAAATGAGAAAGAAAAACTCCAGAGAAAGCATCAGCAACAGCACAGGAAATGGCCACCTACTCCAATGCACGCTGCCCTCTTGTCTCCCACATACTCTGTAAAACACATGCAACTTTTATTTTATTGCTGGTCATTAATACTACTACCGTTACAATCTTTGAGAAACAGAATGTAAATAAGATTTCTTATGCAATTAAAATGTGTTAAATTCAACCAACTCTTAAATAGTTACTGTGAATGCATTACTGGCTGAGTTTCGTTGGCTTCTACTGAAAGCTTTACACTAAAAGATATGTAGCCTGCAGATTGTATAGGGTAGGAAAAATGGTCCAAACATGGTCAAAAATGCATGGGATTATAAAGAAAGTGAAGTTTATCCCCCAAAACTTATAGAGTCGCTATTAAAAGATTATCAATATTTATTACATCTAATTACTTCAGATATGACAGAAGTGAAAGCAAAGCAAATCCTCCCCTTGATACTTTTCTTTAAAATGCAAGTTTGTGGGCTAAGTCTTCAAAAGTTAGAACCAAATGCTCCTTAAGTCCACACTTCTCAAAGTATTGATGATTCAGCATTAGCTAGACTGAGTTTCAAAGATACTAAAAGCTAGTTTCACCAACAGTCTTTTTTCTGTTATTGTTCCAGAGCAGTGAAAGACTCCTTTCAACAACCAACTACTTCTAAGAAAGAAAGTGAATGAAATTATGCTTATTCAAGGGACTAAAACGTTAAGGATATTTGGAGTCTTGGAAGAGTAGTCAAACACTAGGAATGCTAAAACAAAAGATAACTACATAATTTAGCTAAGGACAAACCTATGATGAAGGCTCAACATAATGACGAAAATATTAACACTGTATTTCTGAGCGGCATCAAAAATCAGCATTCTTGCCTGGAAATTTTATATAGAGCTAAATCAGCCTCAAAGCCATTGGATGTCTGCATAGCACTTGCACCAGTAGCAGGTGAAAAGAAAGCAGGTCAGAGAGCACATACCTTAAAGATATATTTAACAGCATTAATCTACATCTATCAGCTACAACTTGTTACTTAGTAAAGCGAGGCTGAAAATGACCCACAGAAATAAACAGAGGATAGAACCTAACGTTCAGGTACACAGTTAACCTCATTCCCAAAGTAATCTTCGTAAAAATAAAAGGCTGAAGTAAGGTACATAGAGTTGGCTAGAGAACACAGAGGAACCCACAGATCATACAGACCATAAAACAAACAGACATTGCATAGTAAAGCACTTAAAATGCCTGAAAAAGGGTTTCAAAACTTTATTTGGCTCCTGCACATATATGCAGCAAACCCAGTTTTAATTACACAATCAGATGCTATTTTACACAGAAGTGTTTCATGACTTAGAATACACAACAGAGAGGGCTCACCTAATCATTAGCCTTTCAACATTTGGGCTTAGTGTGCAGTCTTGTTTACTGGCCACCATCCAGATCCTTACTTGAAGGCAAAACAATTATTCCCCATGCATATGAATGCATGTTTCAATGATACTGATCACTATGTATCTGATGTGATTTAAAAGCAATTTATCCCACATAGTATTAATTTTCCCTTTTAACAGGTAGCAATCAGCATAAAGAGTCAAATACCTGAGCATGTTCAGTCAGAACCCCACAGTCCAAATAAAGCATACAGGAGACTAGAAGTAACAACCTGGAAAATCACAGTTAACCTCTTTCTTTCACATTCAGTTCACATTCAGATTTTCTTACCCAGTTGATGGAACCATCACCCTCTGATCAGCTGGTATTTCTAAATCCTCTTCTTGCTTAATTCCAGTCATTAGACTCCTAGTCATGCTCATGCTCAGCCCTTGGCTGTACAGCCTCCTAATTGCACTATTAAATTTATTCTTATCTTTTTTATTCTAAACTTCAGTGTCATATGGTTCTTTATGATGTTCTAGTTCCTTCTGTATTGACAGTGCCTGTCGACTTTCTTGTAACACACTCCTAATATTTATGTCAAGCTCATTAATGAAAATATTAAATGTTATGAATCTGAAGACTGATCCTTCAAAAAGCTCTGCTAAAAGCCCAGCAGATCTTTTTTAAGCACTTCTCACTCCCATTTCCTTTCTAGCCAGTTCCTAATCCATGCTGCTGTTCTAATCTAAGCAGATGACACTTCATTATTAATTGGCAAAAATAAAAACCCAAACCCCTTGTTAGTGTGTCAGGATTTATTCCTAAGAATAAAGCCCAATATACCTTATTCTATCTTCCATTTACTTTAATGCATTTAATAAATCTCTGCTTCAAAATTTGTTTTCAAAGTTTTGCATGCTGCCAATATGAGACCAACAGAGCGAGAGCTGCCCACCAAGTCTCTATCTTTTAACACAGACAAACTGCATTCTTTAATCAAGAATTTGCTCTACTACAAAGATTTTAATTTCACATGTCGATTTTTCTGTGATACTTTTATGGATGTTGTTCTGTCAAACACAAAACATTCCAAGTTTTCCTTCTGGCCTTTCTCGGGGTAATTTCCACTTCTGCACTTTTATGCCCATTTAGCCACGTCTCGCTATATTCCCATTTTACTGAAACTAGGACAACAATTTACAAAGACTTCGGACAATACCTAAGATGTTTAATCTTATCTTCACACTGACTTTGCTTGTTCTTTTATTTCCTTTAGTTTAAATAGCTTAAGAATCTTCTACTATTTGTTTTATATAGCTGAATAACCTTTTACTATTTGTTTTAATTTCTTTCACCCAGAGTGACTCAACTTGACTTTTGGAAGCTCTCATTTTTCCCTCTGTATTTCCTGCTTTGCCAATCAATCCCATTTTTTTCAACTCCTTATGGGTAATCCTCATAGTCTTAATATTCTTTTTGAAGTTGTTTTACAGTTCAGTGTGAAACTACTCTTTACAAATTGGGATTCAAATTCCAAATAACTTTTGCATATTTCAATTAATAATAATCTTCTCAAAATCAACGTCTTTGAACTGTTTAGCTCAGTTCAGGTATCTAAATAGTTTTCTTAACTTCTGACTTTGTCTAGAAAACAAATTTTGGCAATTCCTCTATAGAATTTGTATTGAACTAACTTTAAAAAAAAAAAAAAAAGATTGATTAATATTATAGTCTGTGTTTATTCTATGACTTCATCCATTTGCTAAATTTAGAGATAAAGTCCATTCAGATTCATACCAGAATTGGTAAGAGTTGATACTGTTTAAAACACTGTATTAGTGTTTCTGATTAAAGGACTGTTACTAACAAAGTTTGTCAGTTATCACATCAAAGAATACCTGCTCCCTATCATTACTAGGATCTGTGGTTTACAGGCTGCATTTAAAAAGTCAAAATGTCTTACAATCAATTACTTACCTCTGTAACAGATTACAATCAATTCCAAGTACAGAAAGTGGCGAGGGTAAAAGAATGAGGATGATGAACTTCAGAAAACATAATTTCAGTAGAGCCAGGGATCATTCTGGTGTGTCTCCTGAGAGTTACACTGATCAGTAAAGGAAAGCAGGAGAAAGGGCAAACCCTACAGAAATTCACAAAGGGGAACTATTCTTAAGCAAAGCAAATAAAAAGAAAAAAAAAATAAACCCCCCACAAAACCACAAACAAACAAACCAAAACAAACAAGAAATGAACAAAACAAAAACTCACTCAAAAGAGTGTTCTTAGCACACCGTTAGGATCATACCATGCCTCCCCCCACAGCCTGCAAATCAAAATCATAAAAGCAGGGAAACTATGACACATACCTAGAGTAGATAAATTTCTAAGTATAAATGAACGGCATAAATATTTTGGGAATAAAACCAGAAATTTAAGCTGAAAAAGGAAGAGGAAAAAACTGTAAAACACAGTAATATATATACATGAGAAGCGAGAAGAAAATGAAGACAAGTACAAATCATGCACAACAGAACAAGTAAGTGATGCAGAACCTACAGCCCTCCTTGCTCTCTTTATGAAGACAGTATGGTATAGCCATAACTACGACCAAAAAAAAAAAAAAAAATTTTTAGTAAGAACATGGGATTGCAGGCTTGAGCACAGGAAGAAAAAAAAAGAGGTTTGGGAATTTATTTTTTTTAATCAGACCAATGCAGCTCATGTATCACTGAGCCACCTAGGACCTAACTGAAGCAATGCATGGACTACTATGCATTGCAGCCACCAGAAGACTTGTGGTTCCAAAGGCTCAGAAGAGACAGACATAATGCTTCCCTGTACAGAAAGGGATTGGGGGGGGAAAGGGAAACAAAAAAAGAAGTGAAAATAGAAATCATTCCCCCAGGCAGAGAAAATTGAGCATATATATTAGAACTTATATTGTGATATAAAAAGCTCCAACAGGGGCATGTAAAACCAATGTTATATCAATCTTATTTTCTGTCTTTCAGAGAATGAATGAACTCCAGAATAACTGGCAGGGTAGATGTGGCAAATCTAGAATAAACTTTTTTTTTGCCTAAGTATTCCACACCACATTTTCATAAGCCAACTAAAAATGTAGACTAGATTAAAAAAAAAATCCAGTGAGTGCATAACTAACTGACAAACAACACCTATCACCAAAAGATAACCCAAATCAAGATCATTCAAAATTCACCCAATACTTCAGTGGCTTTCTTAATTGGAAAAAGTTAATGTACTAATGGTTTCTACTGTCATAATGTTTGGTAGAATAAGGGAAACAGGGAAGGAAGAGATATTAAACATTTTAAAAGGCAAGAAGAGAATTTCAAAATAGAACCAAACTAAGAGGTCAGAATTTAGGGCATAAATACAAGATGATCCAAGACTCTTGCAGAAGGAACAGCACATGTCTGATAGTTCAGTAGTGAGGCAAAGAAGTTATTTCATTCTAATTGGTGCTAACTAGGTCCCAGGTGAAAGCTTGTGTAGTTTTTCATCATCATGATTACAGAAAGATGGAGGAAACTGAAATCTAAAGAAAAGCAAAAAACAAAACAAAACAAAAAAACAAAACCAAAAAAAACCAGTTTCAGAAAGCATGACTAGCAAAGAAGAGCTGAAGGAAAATAAAGAACTGGAAGTAGATCTAACAGAAATCTTCTAATATAAAAGAGTCATAGAATAGTTTGGCTTGGAAGGCACCTTAAAGGTAATCTACTCCCAAAAACCCCCAACCTGGCCTTGAATACTTCTAAGGATAGAGATATAGAGATAAATATTAAAGATTTTATAACAGAATTTATACAAGAAGTCAACAATCATCAATTGTTCTTCAAGGAGAAGATGATTATGTGATTGTCAACAAATAAAATACAGTATATTTTAGGAAAAATGTTGTGTTGATTAAACACTAACAAGAATGAGAAGTCTCCTACATAATGTGCCATTAAAAATGGGTTATACAAATACCTGTCAAGAAAGGTCTAGCTGGATTTCAACCCAGAAATTCTCTTAACTACCCCTCCCAAACCTTTATGATTCTATGATTAAAT
>WEKY01047106.1:4183-29850 GCA_013390045.1 Picathartes gymnocephalus
CGCCACTACCCCCTAAGAGCCCCCGTTCCCCCTCAGCCGCCATTACCCCCTCAGAGCCCCCGTTTTCCCCTCGGACCCCCGTTATCCCTCAGTCGCCATTACCCGGCCGCTCGCGCACCGCCGCTCCCGCGCTCCGCCGCCGAGCCCGCCGGGAGCCGCCGCCAGCCAATGGGGAAGCGGCTCCCCCCCCCCCCGCCCCCCNGTGCGGCGGCGGGAGCGGAGCCGACGTGTCTTAGCGGGGACCGGCGATATGGTGAGGGCGGGGATGAGGGGACCGGGGGTGGCTACAGGGGGCTCGGCCCGGTGGCGGCCCGGCCCCGCTGAACACTGCCGTGTCCCCCCAGGAGCTGGAGGCGATGAGCAGATACACAAGCCCAGTGAACCCGGCCGTGTTCCCGCACCTCACCGTGGTGTTGCTGGCCATCGGCATGTTCTTCACCGCCTGGTTCTTCGTGTATCCCCGCGGCTGAGCGGGAGGGGGGTGCCGTCCCTTTGCTGTGCCTCCCAGTCCCGGATTATCGCCCTAATTCCCGGGGGCAGGGGAGCGGGTGGGGGTCGCCTGGCCTTGCTGTGCCTCTGTTACCACCTTAACCCCCGACGCGGCAGCTACGAGGTGACATCCACCAAGTACACCCGGGACATCTACAAGGAGCTGCTGATATCGCTGGTGGCCTCGCTCTTCATGGGCTTCGGCGTCCTTTTCTTGCTGCTCTGGGTCGGGATCTACGTCTGAACCCCCCGGGGGCCTGGATGAGGGATTCGGGGAAGCTCTTTTTTATATTTCTTTTATATTTCAACGAGAAAACGCCTGTAGCAGGTGTGGTCCTGCGACAGGCAGTGACCCACAGGCGAATAAAAGTGGCTCTCTGACACACCTGCCTGGGGACTCCTGGTTTGTCTTTTTTCTTTCTTTTTTTTTACCTGGCTTTTCCAAATAGCTTGGGTAGAATTATGGGAACTCCAAGGCTGGAAAAGCCCTCTAGGATCATCTAGTCCAACCACTCCTCCAGCACTGCCAAGGCGACCACTAACACCTGTCTCCCAGGTGCCACACGGCTTTTAAATCCCTCCAGGGATGGGGACTCCACTACTGGAGTCTGTTCCAGTGCTCTAAAACCCTTTCCATGAAGGAATTTTTCCTAATGCCCTGCCTAAACTTATCCTGGTGCAGCTTGAAGCTATTTCCTCTTGTCCTGTCACTTGTTCCCTGGGAGAAGAGACCTGGCTCCACTCCCCTGTCACAGAGTTGTGGAGAGTGAAAAGGTCCCTCTTGAGTCTCCCTTTCTCCATATTGGCACAAGATCCAGGCACCTTGGGATATTTATCCCAGATTTCTGTGCTGTGTGTGGTCACAAGTGTTCCAGTGCCACCTTGTGTCCTGGTGCAGCCAGGCTGTGCAAAATAAATCCTAAATCTGCTTTTAATCCCTCAGCCTTCTTTGCTGTCGCATCCTCTCACGCTTTTTTTTTGGGAATGCTGTGCCTGTTCTCATCCCTAACCAGGAGTTTGGTGGTGCTGGATGTGCCCTTCATTAATTCCTGAATTACCTGCCTGGCCTAGAAACAAGGAATTCACCTTTATGGGTCTTTAAGAGGCAGATTGGAATTTTAGCCCAGCTTTCAAACCATTCCAGTTCCAAATCACAAATTCAAGCCCCAGTTTCCTATTTGGGAAGGAAGATTTTGTTCTGCGGACTTTTGGATCCTTCTGGATCTGAGCAATGAGAGGTCAGAGGCAGATTTTCCTTTTTTCCCTCTTCCTTTCTCCTCTTTTGCCTTCCTCCTTTCTGCTTTTTTCCCTCCTTTTTTCTTCTTCATCCTTTCTTTATCCTTCTGCTTTCTTTTCCCTTTCCCCCTTGTCCATTTAACCTTTCTTTTCCCACTTTGTTTTCTTTATTTTTCTCCTTCCTGTTTCTTTTCCCTTCTTCCTTTCTCCTTTTTATCCCCATTCCAAAGAACCACGACTGGGCATATCCAGAAACTTCCAGTGAGTAAAGACACGAAATTTCCTTCATCCCATGGGCAAATAACTTGAGTTATTCCCTAGGAAGGGAGGAAAACACCAGGAGCCATCCTTCGATACAAAGCAGTATTTATATATTTTATTCATATGGGCACATTTACCTCCAGCATAAAACAAAGTCTAAATAAGCAAAACAAAACAAAACAAAAACAAATCCGGGGAATCCGGAGACTCAGCCCTCAAAATTCAGCAAAATATAAATATAAATCAGGAAGAAAAGAGGGAAACCACGCTTGTTCCCCACAAATAAAAACCAGGAATCAATAATAACCTGCTACAAATGCAACTCTACAAACTGGCTGGCAAAATACAGTGATTAAAGCTGTGGCAGCAACATTTAAACCAACAAAATTAGTGCTTTACGTGGTGGTTTTTTCCTTAATTCTTCCAGTGGTGCCATAGTCTCTATTTACAGGCTTTAAGCTCCAACAGTAGGACAGAAGAGTTGGGAATTTGCTTTTGAAACAACTCCCAAACAGCCTCGTTCTCCACCCTTTTGTCTTCTTTCCTGCCGGGAATGTCTCTTTGCCGCTGGATAGGGAGGGATTTCCCCAAGCTGGAGAGGCCGGCTCAGAATTCCCTCCGTCCCACGCAGGGAAAGGCCTGATTGTGAACTCTCTTGGTACTGATTGGGGACAGGGAAGGGGCAGAGACGCGTTTTGGGGGGAGGGTGGGGGGGAGAAATCCATGCAGACAGCTGCTTCCACGGGCCTGGAAGCAATTCCACGACTCCTTCATTTTGTAATTCCGAACCCCTTTCTGAGCTCGTTGCTGCCTCGCTGGGAAGCAGCCGATGGATGATTTTTATCACGGAATCCTGGAACGGTTTGGGTGGGAAGGGACCTTCAAAGACCATCCAGTCCCACTAGTCCAGGCAGCTCCAAACCCATCACAACCCGTCCTGGAACACTTCCAGGGGATGGAGCATCCCAAACTTCTCTGGGCAACCTGTGCCACTTTAAGACATAAGGTACTATTGACACTAAAATCTTCCTCCTGAATCCCTGTCCTCTCCTGATCCCAGGGATTGCTGCCAGCTCCGTGTGGGTAGGGCTGGCTTTGGCACTCCAGGAATTGCCACGTCCCAGTGAAACCACCCGGGCAGCGTTTCTGAGGCAGCATTTGGGAATACATGCGGGAAAACACTGTTCCCTGGGGCTGTTCCATAAGGAAAAAAGGCACTCGAGGTGTTTCCAAGCCCTCAGGCACTTGGTTTTTTGGGGATTTCCCTAAATCCCACGGCTGAGCATCCTGGGGACACCTGAGAGATCCCAACTCCTCCTGGGTCACCACTGATTGACTCCTTCCCTTGGGAGCGGGGTGGGATGTACTGGGGTGTCTTTGCTGACAGGGGGTGATTGCAGGCTCTGCCCCCCCCAACATTCCTTTTTTTCCTCTTCTAGGGGCTTTTATCCCAGCTTGGCATCACTCACCTGAGGAAAGACGTGCCAGCCTGGGCCGCTGATTGCCAAGGGGACAATAAACCTGCCAAGGAAGTCACTTCCCAGTTTAAAACCAGGAAAAACTGCTCAGGGCAGGTGGTGGGAAGAGCGCTGAGCTACATCCAGGTGTTTCCTTCCCAGTTTCGGGGAAAAACACAGAATCCTGCCGAGCACGGAGCCCCCCTGCTTGTGCACAGGTATTCCCAAGCTTTGGGGCATCCTGTTGTCACTGAGCTTCCCAAAACTGAGTTTTCCAACGGCTTGGCTGCTCAGAATTCCCTGCTCGCCCACTATTCCCTGCCTCCCAGGATTCAGTGGATTTTAGTAACTATAATTCAGTGTTTCCAGGCCTTGAAACCTCCGCTGCAAACAGTTTTTGGGGGCAGATGTCAAATCCAGGTGACATCACCAGGAATTTTAGGGCTGCTTTGCTGGGATAAGCTCAGGAGGGGCACGGTGGGAGATAAAACCAGACGTGCCCAGGAGCCGTCACTTCACCTGGATAAAATCCATCTTTGTTTTTTCCAGAGCAGCTTTAGAGTGTCCTTAGAATCAGTATGTGGCTTTCCCCCCTCACTGTTCCCTCAGGGAAATCCATCTCGGAATAACCTGGAGGTGGCTGAGCCTCCAGACAACTCCTTGGTAGCATGAGGAGCAGGACAGGGAGGAGGAAGCACAGGGAGCCCCTTGGCTTTCCCACAGGACACACTCAATGGGGCCAGAAGGAAATTCCCGTTGTTTTTACGGCTTAAACCCCACAAGAATTCAGTAGTTTAGCAAGTTAAGGACTTGTAACAGTAAAAGACCCCAAATCCTCCCCCAGCACAACTCGGTGAAGGCAGGGACAGCCTGCAGCTGCTGCCATCCCAACTTTTGGGAGAATGCCACCCCTCTCCCGAGGCAGAGATCCCGCCTGGACACACATCCTGGTGTTCCCAGGGACTCAGCCTTGCTCCACAGGCTTTGCCAGTGCTGCACATCTGGCCAGAGGTTGGCACTGGCTCCAGAGCCGACCAGGCAGCTCCGCACACGCCGCTTCCGAGCGGATAAAAACGGATCCCACCGCACGTAATGTGGGTAAGTCCCGGTCACTTGTCGCCCCTGGCTTGGGGACAGGGTGTCCCCAGGCGTGCCATGGCCTCAGCAGCAGCGTGAGTGGGGGTTTTATCCATCCAGACGTGGATATCCCACATGGATATGGGATGTAAGAGCACAAAGAAGAGGGGAGATGACGTCGAAGCTGCTCCTCCTCAGTTGTTCCCAGGGGAACGCGTCCATTGGCAGGTCCGGGAGTCCCTGGGAAATCTGTGGGAAGTGGCCCCGGGCCAAGCAGAAGGAACAGCAACTCCAGTGTACGACTTCCAGTAGGTCCAGGCACAGCTTTCCTTTCCAGGCCAGACTCCAGCGTTTGGCTCTTGGAAAGGGCTCCAGTGTTGAAGCAATTCCAGTGTTGCGAAGAACTGATGTGGGACATCTGGGAGCACCGGGATGGGGCTCCTGTCCACGGAAGGAGCATCCCCCTGGGATGTGGCAGAGCCGTCCATGCTCAGTCCGGTGTGATGCTTCCAAATCCAGTGTTGGAAGGGGAGGGGGAAGTGATGGAGGACACAAACATCCCCATAAGGGGAAGAGAGGGATGTGGGATGCTGGGAATCGGTGCAAGGTCCCCCCAGGAGCCACCACCGGGCTGGTGGTGGCTTTTAGGTCCTGTGTGTGCTGACTTCCAGTGTCTCCAGCCACCGCCATTCCAGCTCCGGAGCCGCCGCAGGACACGGGGGTGAGGTGGGGCTGGGGGCCAGCGGAGCAGGGAATTTGGGAGGCTCCCAGTGGCACCAGTCCCCCTCCTGTCTCCAAGCAGAGGGCACTGGTGCTGCGGGGACTCACTCACAGAGCCAGTAGAACTGGAAGTAATAGTCAGTGAAGAGGTGTCCCAGCTGCTCCGGGGAAGTGCCGCAGTCGGCTCGGCCCTGGGAATGGGAAAAGCACCTTAGAGAGGGGTTTGACTCCAAGGGGCAGAATTCTGCCTGCAGAAAGGCTGGGGATTAACATCATCCTCCCACCACCCACAGGAAGCTCTTGGTCCTAAACCTGCATTTCCCACATTTCCTAAATCCCACATTTCCCTCCTTCCGCGTGTCCCTGGACAAGCTGCGGGCACTCACCGGCTGCGCCACTCGGAAGTGGTAGGAAAACTCCCGGAAGGACAGCATCACCAGAGGCCAGCGGTGCGTGGTGTCCTGGGCAAGGAAGGAGGAGAGCTGGGGTGAGGTCAGGGATGACCTTGGGCATGTTCCCCAGGCTGGATCTGTGAGGAAATCCCTGGCCTTGCGCTGTCGAGTGACCCCCTTGGATGTTTCCTGGAGCACGAGTGGGATGAGGAAGGGCTCTGGGAGCTGGGGGGGGCTCAGCATGGAGAAAAGAGGCTCTGCACAATTCCCTGACAGGAGGAGGCAGCCAGGTGGGATTGGACTCTGCTCCCAGGGAACAAGGGATAGGATGAGAGGGAACAGCCTCAAGCTGTGCCAGGGGAGGTTTAAGTTGGATACTTCATTTGGATAATTGGGGAAAATTCCTTCATGGGAAAGGCTGCCCAGGACAGCAGTGGAGTCCCTATTCCTGGAGGGATCTAAAAGCCTGTGCACGTGGCACTTGGGGACATGGTGGCCTTGGCAGCGCTGAGGGAACAGTTGGACTTTTCCAACCTCAATGATTCCATGGTTTTTTTGTGAGCTGTCCCCATTCCCCCTACCTGTGCATCCGTGGAGTCGGTGGAGCTGTTCCCGCTCACAGCACCCTGGCAGGGATCACTGGAGACGAGGCCACAAAGGAAGATGGACACAGCGGAGGAGGAGCTGGGAAGAGAGGACACCATGAGAGCCTGGAAGGGGGAATATCTGTCCCTTTGCCAAGGAGGCACCGTGGCCACATCGGCCACTCCAGGGGCTCCCCACAGGACATGATCCATGGGCACTCACTTCATCTCCAAGGTCAGGTTGGTGTTCACGGCCGTCTGCTGGCTCACAGGGATGCGGTAGCTGAAATTCCCAGTCCTGGGAACACAGAGAGAGCATTAGATGTCACCAGGCTGTGGGAAGGCCAGGACAGGACTCAAAATCCCTGGCGGGCTGAGAATTCAGAGGGGAGAACTTCCCGAATGTCCCAGGGACGAGCCCACCACCAAACACAACCCCTGAGGGAAGGCTGGGAGCACCAGCTCCTCTTCCCACAGGGCAGCGTGAGGACATGGCAAAAAACAGCCAAGAAAATCTTGGAAAAACTCCTAGATTTTCCCATTTGCTGCTCCCACACTGCTGCTGCTCCCAAGGTGCCACCAGGCAGCCCTTCCCGCTCACCTGCAGGCGTCGGCAGCGGCGCAGTACTGGGAATGGATGGCCACGTTGATCTCCAGGATCCGGATGGATTGCAGCGCCGGGCTTGGCTCTGCTGTGGGGAGAACAGGATGTTTAGGAACAGCAAAGGGTGGAAAACCCCGAGGGAGCAGGCTGGAAGGGAAAAGAAGATGGGATCCACGTACCACCCGTGCCGGGCTGCTCCGTGCGGGGCCGCTCGCTCACCGGCTGCCGGAGGCTGCGCTGCTGCCGGGAGCTGCTGCGGGAGAGCGAGAGGTTGGAGATGTACTTGGATTTGCCCTGGATGTGGGAGAAGGGGGAGGAAGGGCTGGCATTGGGGCTGCCGAAGCTCTGAGACCTGTCAGGAGTCTTTGGCCACTTGGTGTAGGAGGTGGATTTCCCGGTGATGCCCCTGGATTTGGCTTTGATATTTGTCACTGGCAGGAGGGAGGGCTGGCTTTGGTCTGTGGAAAAACGGGAGAGAAGGTTGTGCTGAGAGGCAGGGAGAGGCTGGGAGCACCGGGAACGCCCTGTCCACACGTCACCTCCTCATGCACCCCAGGTTGCCCAGAGAAGCTGTGGCTGCCCCATCCCTGGAAGGGTTCCAGGCCAGGTTGGATGGGGCTTGGAGCAACCTGGGATAGTGGAAGGTTCCCCTGCCCACAGCAGGGGTGGAACTGGATGGGCTTTAAGGTCCCTTCTGACCCAAACCACTCCAGGATTCTCTGCTTCCATTCCCTCCGTGCCTGACAGAGCCGGGGATGGAATGAGGAGGGAATGAGGTCCAACCTCAAGGTAGGGCTGCTCAGGTGAGCTGAGCCGGGCCTAGCTTCCCATGTGTTTTTGCTGGCAACGTGGGAAGCTCCAAATCCTTTCCAGCCCCCACATTTCCCTGACAACAGGATCCAAACTGCGCCACTTGGGCAGAGAAGGATACAAAGGATACATACAAGGGTAAGGACAGAAAGGGTATCAGCTATCCGAGAGCTTCCAAAGGAGTGGAATGAGGACAACGAATGATCTGGAGGGGAGAGGGAGCTGGAAATGTCCATCCCGGAGCAAACAGAGGAGACCTTCTCACCAGGAACAGGGCAGGGAACAGGAGGTGACACAAACCTTGGTGATGTCCCAGCATTTCTGGGAATCTGGGTTGGCTCTCACCTGTCCGGTTGGTGGCATGGGCAGGGCTGGTCTCCGAGGGGACAACAGAGGAGACCTCGGTGGGAACAGCGGAGCAGCACATGGAAAAACAGGGAGGGCTGAAACACGCCAGCACGCCACCACTGGGAATGCCAAGGGCGACTCCGTGTGTGTCCTCTGGGACTGCAGGGATACAGGGAATAAGTCAAGGGCTGGAACGGGAGCAGTTCCCGGTGTCCTGCGGAACCAGAGCCATCCCAATCCATCACCCACCGTGCTCAGGGAGGGTCCTGCCGTCAGACGCAGCCGTGGATCGCACTGTCTGTGTCTTGTCGATGCTCTGGCTTGACCTGGAATGCAGGAAAAGAAGCTGGAAACCTCCTGGATGGGGGACAACGGGGTCACTTGCAGGTGGGGAGAAAAGCGGCCGCAGCGGGAGGATGGGAAGAGGGAAATGGAGCCAAGGGAGACGTGGAGGAGAACAGAGCGGAAGGATCTGGGAAAGGCACACGAGCCATGAAGACAGCAAGGGGAGCTCAGAAATTCCACAGGGAATCGTGTGGCAGTTCCATGTCTGGCAGGGAGAAGTCTCAGCTGGTCCAGAGGATGCTGGCAACACCCCTGGAACATCTTGGAATAGGGTGTGTACGTGGTGGATTTGACTCCCAAAAGTGATCTCCTGGGTGGATTTAGACGCTTGGGAATCAACAGGCTCCAAAGCTCTCACCATTCCCTAAGGAATGTAGCCCTTATCCCTTGAAGACAGACTGTTCCTCATCTTGTTCTTTAGAAACACACACAATCCTCCCCCAAATTCATCCCGTGGAATTCCAGGTGTTTCACTGCAGCTATCTAGGACCTGAGCTGAGGACACCACAGGCATCTCCTGAGGGTAAAGGAGATGGGAAAGGGAGGGAATCTTTCTCCCAGGTCTGCAGCACAAGGAGCACTTCTGGACACCTGTGTCCATGTCTCACCTGTCCCTGAGCATCACTCCAGGTTTCTGTGGGATTAATGGAGCTTCACTCATTTAGAGGAATTAAGAAAACACACTGTCATCTGCAAGATTTGTCTAATTAGAGGGATTTCTCTTCCAGGTGAGAGGAGACTCAACACCAGTCTCCCAAAGGGAATGTGGGCACAAGCCTCTGGAACTTCATCTTCATCCCAGTCTAAATCCAACCCTTATCCCTCATGTTTCTCCACTGCCTCATCCCTTTTCCTTACATGGCTTTATGGTGCTCCTGCTCTGCCTGCAGGATGCAATTTCTTTATTTAACCTTTAATTAACTGATTTTCCATCTCCTAATCCTAATTTCCCTTCCCTGACAAGATCCACCATCCTTCCTCCTGGAATCCCACTGGAAGTCTCACATCCCTTTCCCTGATTTCGGTTTTGCTCCAGTTTCCTGGTGGTTCGTGGAGCAGATGGCAGGACAAAAAGAGGAATTAAGAGAAGGGATGAAGGAATTAAAAAAGGGAATAATGAAACAGTCACATACCGTGGACACAGAGCGACCGGAATTCCGGGACCCCCGTGCCGAAAGAGGGCCAGGAGACAGGCAGTGGGCACAGCAAAGGAGCTACAGGACAGTGCAGGGAGACAGGGAGAGCAGGAAAGTGGGAAGATGACCAGGAGGACAAGGAATGAAAGAGGATATGGAAGATAATGGGAAGGAAAAGACCAAAACGGGGAAATTGAAGACAAAGCGGAAGGAAAATGGGTTGGATGAGAGATGTAAGGAGGGAGAAAAACGGGAGAGGGAAAAGAGAAGGAGAAAAAGAGACTCATTATCAGGTTACACGAGCTCCTAAAGCTGATCCAGCCCTGCTGCACTGCTGGGATGGGGCTGTTTTAGTCCAGCTGGAGGCATCCAAGGAACATCCAGCACATCCTAACAGGATATTCCCTTTTCCTTCTCCATTCCTCACTTCTCGCTCCAGACAAATCAACCGCCGTCAGACTGGGATGCGTGGCTGTGCTGGCCAGGGCTTGCAGCTCTGGAATTGTGCTCAGTAATCCCATTTTCTGGGATTCTCCAGCCTCTCCCAGGCCACCTGATCCCTCCCCAGCGATTCCCGAAATACCCACCCGTCGATGTCCACAAGATCCTCCTCGCTGCGCAGGCTCAGCACGTAGAGCGTGGACATGGACACCACGCTGGAAAAGAGAGAAGGACAGGGTGAGGAGGGGCAGGGAGCAAGGACAGATCCACTCCCATGGGATTCCAGCCCAGGAGAGATGGATGCCCCATCCCTGGAAGCCTTCAAGGCCAGGCTGGAGCAACCTGGGAGAGTGGGAGTTCCCAGCTCATGGCAGGGGGGTGGAACCAGAGAAGCTTTAAGGTCTCCTCCAACCCAAAGCATTCCAGGGTTCTCTGGAAGAAGCCGCAGATCCACAGCCCCTCGCTGCGCACCCCATGGATGGCACGGTGCCAAGGGATGAGCCAGAGGGAGCCGATGGGGAAGCCCAGGAGAGGGGTCTCACCTGAATGCCATGATGATGACCAGGGCAATGATGGTGCCCTGAAGGAAGCGCTGGCTGATGCAGGCCTGCTCCGGCACAACCGACGGAGACTGAGAGGGGAAAAAAATCCTGGATCAGCTCAGGAGCCCCTGGATCAGCTCAGCTCCCTCACTGCTCTGGCCCTCTCACGGATCTCCCCCAGCCCACCCCGAGCTCTCTTCCTGACTCCCTGAAAATCCCTGAGTTTAGAAGTCATTTAATGTCTCCATTAGGAGACAGAAAGGAAAATCATGGAACCACTGAGGTTGGAAAAGCCCTCTAGGATCACGGAGTCTAACCCTTCCTCCAGCACTGCCAAGACCACCACTAATCCATGTCCCCAAGTGCCACGTTCACCCAGTTTTTAAATCCCACCAGCAGTGGGGATTCCACCACTGGAGCCCGCTCCAGTGCCTGACAGCCCTTTCCATGAAGAAGTTTTCCCTAATATCCAGCCTAGCCCTCCCCTACACAACCTGAGGCTGTTTCCCCTTGGATAAGGCAAGGAGAAGAGCCCCATCTCCTGGCTCCAACCTCCTTCCAGGGATTTGAGGAGAGTGAGGTTCCCCCCGATCCTCCTTTTCTCCAGGCTGAGCCTTCTCTGCTCCCAGCACAACTCCTTTGGGATCCATCCCTTACCTTGCTGGCAACTTTGTGGGGTCTCTTTTTGTGGGGCACGCTTCCTGCCCGGCTGAACTGGCTCCCAGTTTGGCTGCAAGGAGAAAGGAGGAATGGGGCTCAGCGGGGCAGGGATAGCTCTCCGAGTCATTCATTCCCAGGCAAAAAATGGGATTTTCTGGGAGGGAAAAAAACCTCTTTGTGGTGTGACAGTCACAAACCCTTTTGGTGCTTCGCCCCAAAACCGGCATAAGCAGGGTCAGGATGGAGATTTTGGAAGCGTGGGAAACTCTTTGTCATGAGAAAGCCACTGACTTTAGGGAAACATGGAGATCATTTCCCCTTGGGTGCTGCTGGGCTGGTCCCGTGGGAATTCCAAACCTCTCCAGCCTCAGCTCTTTAAATCAACCCCAGGCCAAGCGACACCAGCCAACATCCCGCACTTTCCTCATCTCCCTGTTCCCAGTCCGGACTGCCCCTTGGAGCTTCCTGGGATGAAAGGGGACATTTCCTGCGGCTCCATGGGTACCTGAAGGCTCCAGAGCTCACGGTTGACTTCATGCTGTCCAGCCTCTTGAGCTTGGCCAGCTTGTGGCTCCACCTTTCCAGCTCATCGATCCGGGTCTCCAGGTTGTCTGTCAGCTTGCACAGCTCCTTCACGGCTCCCACGTTCTCCATGAAGATCCGCTCCTGCCGGGGAGTCAGGCCAGCAGGCTGAGGCACACCTGGATCTGGATGATCCACGCCCTCCAGGTGTGCCGTGGGAGACCGTCCCCTCGATTCCCAGAGCAGCAACCAGGCTGCCACAGGTCGGGAAAGGTCAGGAAACCAGGTGCTCCGGGTTATCCTGACATAAACACCTTATCTTATCTAGGAAGGGGAGATTAGGACTGGGAGCCTCCCTGCAGGAAGCTGCCAACGAGGAGCCCTTCCCGAGGGAGATGCTGCCAAATTTCACCAGCATCAGGCTGGTTCCTCCCTGCCGGTGTCCGATATCCACCCAGGGCTGCTCCCGACTTCTGGAAGAGCAGCCAGGTCTGGAACTCATCTGGGAGCACTTCCCAGGCACCGTGCTTTCCCTCTTCCATATCCAGCTCCACCATTCCCTCAAGCCAGGTTCCCCAGCCTCCTGGCTGTCACCAACCTTGTTCACCACCAGGAAGTTCTCCAGGGTTTTCCCGTTGGAAAAGACCAGGTCCCCAGTGTCCTTCACAGCTTCTGGGAGGATCTCCTTCACCTCCTGAGCGATGACACCTGCATGGAGATGGAACAGCGGGATGGGATGGGATCATCCTGCACCCCCCTGGACACTCCAGGAGTGACACCAGGGGTGTTCCCTCCTCGTTCCAAGCTGTGCAGGGCTCCTTGGAGACCCCGAAGGGCACAGGATGGTCAGACAAGGCTGCTCCCCAAACTCCATGGATAGGGATCATCACTCCACCACAGAGTACTTGGGGAAACCTTCTCCCTGTGGGAAGTGCCACCTTTTCTCCCACTCCGTAAAGAGGGAATTTCATTGGATTCCTTCATTTGGGAGGTGAGAAGGCCCCTCTTGCCTACCCCACACCTGGGGGGCTGCCCTGGTACAGAGCTGGGTACAGCCCCTGGGAAAGGGCAGGGAATTCCTGCAGGACATTCCTGTGTCAGAAGCGTATTCCCGTGGGACATTCCTGTCTCACAGCTGCATTCCCACGGGATGTACCTGTCTCAGAGGTGCTGTCAATGCCCACCGTGGCTGCAAACTCGGGTTTGTAGCTGTAGTGCACCAGCCTCATCCTGGAGATCCGCTTCAGCTGCTCCGTGGTGTCCACCTGGGACGAGACAGGCACACGGAATTCCTAATGGGATATTGCTTCTCAAATCCTCTGCATCCAAGCAGGACAACCCACTGTTGGCCCATGGGAATTCCTTTGGGAGACAGCCCTGACCCCTCCTCAGAGCAGCCATGAGGACAAACACCGGGGCTAACATCCAGTTCTGGACAAGATCCTTGGATAGGGAAATTTGGAGGAGACCAAGTCTCGTTGCAGAACCAGACACAGGGAAGAAGCAGCTCCCAAAAGTCAGCGACATGATTGTATCCAGCTTTTCTGGACAGGTAAATCCAGCCGAGAGGACTTCAGGGCCAAGCCTCTCACCCAGGCTCTGGCAAGGCCCAGTGTGGTACCTGCCACATCCACCTTTTTTCCACTCGTTTTCCACCTTCTTCCCACTGTTTGCTACTCCTGCCTAACACTGGAAAAGTCAATATTCCCTAAGAAACAGCGGACTGGCTGCGCTCGGGGCAGAAAGAATCCGAAGGCACTTCCCACCTGCTCTACAGTCCCGGAATACCCCGAGCTGGAAGGGACTCACGACGATCAGTGGCGACCCCAAGCCCACCGCGTTTCCCAGGTTCTCTCACCTCCTGGATGTCCTCCTTCACTCGGGCATCCGAAGGGTGCATCAGGGACCCCATGACCTTGACGTTGCCGTGGACCACCAGGGCCTCGTCGGGGCGGTCCGTGTTGATCCCCACGCGGCCGTGGTGGAAGACGGTGTCGGGCAGCTGCGCCCGCTGCCACAGCACGTCACTGTCGCTCTCAAACTGCCCCGGGTTGGAAGCCTGGGGAGAAAACGGGAAAGCAGGGGCTGAAAGGCAGTGATGCCTGAAGTGGCTGCCTAGAGACAGAGACTGCACAGGAGTGAGGGAGTAAAGGTGGATATTGGTTGGAAAGGCCTCCAAAGGCGCAGCCTGGGGAGCCAGAGGCTGCTCTCACCATGGAACCCAGGATGGACCCCGAGTCACGAGTTCTTCACCCCTTTAGAGCTTTGGGCCATTTGCATCTCAGCATCAATTCCCCAATTCAAACTTTAGCTCATGATGGCATTTCCCCAGCTTCCCCCTGCTTCAACCCCCTGTTGGGTTGCACATTTTGGGCCCAGGACAGTCTGGGTGTCCTTGGAGAGCAGCCTTGGAGAGGCTTTGTTGTGTCACTGTGAACGTGAGAGAGCAGCAGCTCCCAGGCTGCAGAACCCTGCAGAGTCACACCCTGAGCACTGCAGGGGTTGGGAAATATGAAAGTTAAAATCCAAGGCATCAGCAGGAAGGGGAATGCTGGGAAGCAGAGATGGGGAAGGTCTTGGGGAAGGGTGGCCCTTCCTGCTCCTCTCCTCTCCCTAAAGGAATATCCTTGCTTCCTGCAGCTGTTATCCCCAGCTATCGGTGTTCCCGCCACTCAGGACAGCAGGAAACCAAGTGACACGGGTGATACTCCTGGGTTCCACATCCAGAGCATTCCAGGCTGCCTGCAGTTCCCTGAAGGTCTGTGCTGGGCATCCTGGAAGCTGCATAATCCATCACGGACTTCTTCTCTGAGTTTCCTGTTTGGGTTTTACTCCTCGCTTTCATGTTTTGGAGCCGAGTGCTCCAGCTAAGCCCTGGGAGAGTCTGGGAATGGTGCCTTTCTTTTCCTGCTCCTCTGCCTTAGGACACGAAAAGGTGGGAAAGCACCCGGTTTTCCTGCACCTGGAAGCCTTGTTCCTGCTGCAGAGTTCCAACAACACTCTTCCCTCATTGCCAACAATTCTACTGGACATTGATCCCATTTGGAGAATGGGATGCCTCCCTTATCCTCTAACAGGTTCTTGAAGAACCAGGCGTGGAAAAGCTGGAGCCAGAACCCAGGTGTGGACAGGGAAAGCTACAGGCAAGGCAGGGAGAGTTTGGAGGAGGTGGGAAAGGTGGGAAATCACGGTTGGAAAAGACCTCTAAGAACATCAAATCCAACCCAGCACCACCACCACCACCACAACTCACCACTAAACCACGCCCCCAGGCGCCACATCCACACGTTTTCTGAGCGTGGAATGTGGGAGAACAGCCCAGGATGGTGCAGCAAAGCAGTGTGGGGACAGAGGGAGGGATTTACCCGGACGATGATCCGCTCGGAGATGTGGGCTGCCAGCGTGTAGTTCTGGTTCTGGGCGTGTGCCTGCAGGGCCACCACCAGCATGAAGTACCTGCACAGGGACACAGCTCAGGGACGCATCCCGTGCTGGGAAGAGCCACATCTCCGTCCCCTCTGGAGCGCTGGGCACCACGGTGGGCTTGGAGCACCCCCTCTCCTTGTGCTGGGCAGGCCCCCAGGCCCTCCCAGAGCTTCTGGTGCCTGAAGTCCAGGCCCTATTCCCACATCCCACTCCAGCCACTCTGCCCAGCCCAGGGACAGGCAGATCCACGGGGTTCCCAGGATGTTCTGGAGGAGGCCCCTGTGTCCTCCCTCACCTCTGGTCCGGGTTGGGTTTGCCTTTTTTCCTCATGTTGTTGGCCGTGGTCTCGCTGAAGTGCAGCCGCCCCACGGTGACCTTGGTGACCTGCTCCGGGGGCAGGTTGACCCTGGAAAGGAAAGGAAAACAAAGGAATGAGTGAGGATGGTGCCCCTCTGGGAATGGTGCCTATCATCTCTTCCTACTCCTCTCCTATCTCTCCCTTCCTTAGGTGGGAAGTGCACAGCTTTCCTGCACCTGGAGGCCTCGAACACAGCTACACTCTTCCCTCATTCCCAAATGGACGGACACTGGTCCAACCTTGGGACCTGCTACAGGTTCTTCAAGCCCTGAGGCTGCTCTGAGGAACCAGGTATGGAGAGGCTAGAGCCACAACCTGGAAAGGAGTGGTTTTTTTTGGGAATGGCCATCTCCTGGGCTGCTCCACCACGACAGGTCTATGAACCGGGCACAGGGCAGGGTTGGGAATGCAAAGAGAGGAAGACAGAACAAAACTGCAGAGTGTGGCACCCACACAGTGGAGTGGGAGACCTCCATGAACTCCACCCTTTCCCCATCTTCTCCTGCTGCTGCTGGTTCCCTGGGAACACGGGATGTTCACTCCCACACGGACACTCACGTGACGGGGTTGAAGGGCCGTTTGCTGCGGTCCGACTGCGACTGCTCAATGTTGATGGACTGGTTCAAGGCCTCGAGCTGGAGAGAAGGATTTGGGAATGTGGCACAGGGCATGGAGACCTTCCCCTTCCCACCTCCTCCTTCCCAGCTCTCTGCACCCCCGCCCACGGCTGGGTACATCCAACTCCGAGCACCCAACCTGCGTGTGGGCATTGTCCAAGCGTGGAAGTCTCCCATGGAAGGGAAAAAAGCTGAGGACTTGTACTTCAGTGGCCTCAGGGGATGTTTGGATTGGATAATAGGGAAAATTCCTTCATGGAAGGGGTGGTCAGGCATTGGAACAGGCTGCCTGGGGCAGTGCCGGAGTCACCATTCCCGGAGGGATGCAAAAGCTGTGTGGATGTGGCACTTGGGCACCTGGATTAGTGGTGGCCTTGGCAGTGCTGGGGGAATGGTTGGACTCCCATGACCCTGGACGGCTTTTCCAGCCTAACCAATTCCACAGTTCTGTGATTCCACGCATCCTTCTACTACGCGAAGAGGTGGTGTTGCCTGTTCCCAGCCACCTCCCTGCTTTTCCCAGCTGGATTCACCACGGTCCCTCAGCTCCCGTCTACCTTCACTCCGTGCAGCTTCAGGTAGAAGCATTCCAAGGGTTTCAGGCCCTCAGGGGTCTTCACGTACTTGGGATCACCGAGCATTCCGATGTACACCGTGACCTGGAAGTGGTTCTTCTTCTGGCACACGAAGGCGTCGTCTCCCACGGAGAAGTTGAAGCCCTTGTCGGCATCCACGCGGTACGTGAGCATCGGGCTGGGAGGAGGCAGCAGGTCAGACCAGGAGTTTCCCCCAGAAACTGCGGATGTCCCATCCCTGGAAGTGTTCCAGGCCAGGCTGGACGGGGCGTGGAGCAACCTGGGCTAGCAGAAGGTGTCCCTGCCCATGGATCATCACTGGATGATCCATAAGGTCCCTTCCAACCCAAATCATTCTACGGCTCTTCCCACTCAACTGGGAATGAACACAGAGATCCCAAATTCCACAGTTTTCCCAGAGGCTGGAGCAGCCCTCTACCGTGGCTCGCTGGGAGAAGCGGCTCAGACTGACCCACACCACCCTGTGGCATTCCCAGTGTCACCTTCTAGCAGGCTGTACCCCTGTATCCCGCATTCCTGCTGAAATCACAACCACCTGCCCTGGCTGCTGCGGGAAAGCTTCCAGCTCCCAGCAGACAGGTCAGGAGGAGGAGGAGATGGAAGAGGAGGAGGGGTCCTGGCTGCTCCATGAACACACACCAGCTGGAAAGGTTTAATCTACATCTCCTTAATGGGCTGGTTTCCATGGGGATTGGGGAAATATGTGGCCTTTGCAGCGAGCCCGTTTCCCTCACCATCCATAAAACCCAGCCCTGCGCTGGTGGGCCCTCGGAAGGGGGGAAGGAGCTGCCTCTCATCCCACAGAACACCCAAATCCCATCGTTTTTAATTAAGGAACAAGGGACGAGGTAAAGGGAGAGCTCAGCCCAGCCTTGGATCTCAGGCTTAAAAATTACGGAGCGCTTTTCCCCCAGAACCAAACCACTTCTGACTTCCACCTCCAGACAGACACACAGATTCTGCCTGGAGCAGCGGGAGGGGAGCTGGACAGACTGACAGCCAGGAACGTGGCAGAACTCAGGACTGACTCTGGGAAGCAGGAGATTGGGATTCTGCACTGGTACCCCTCCTTTTTTTCTGGAATAAAACCATTCTCCCCCTGCAATCACCTGAGGAGTTCAGGTGGATGAGAGCTGGGGGTGATTCCAGGCTGCCAGGAGTAATTCTGGGATGGCCACGAGGAACTACTCAACCCTCACACCCCAGAGAGTCGGGAATGCTGTGCCGCGCTCCAGACGCAAACCAGGCGGTGGGAGCAGAGCGCTACCTTAGCCCAGAGGCACGAGAGGAATTCCCCAACTTCCTCCCAGCCTCAGCCCTGGATTTTCCATCTGGATATTCCTGACCCAAGCACCCTCATCCCAAGGGTGGTGAAGCCATTCCCAGCTGTTTTTATGGCTCCAAAGTGCCCACCACTCTTCCCACTGTTTTTTAACTGGCAAAGCCAAGGACAGGGAGGGTCTGTCCGAACTTCCAAGCTGTGGATGCTTCCCAGACCGGAAAACTGATGGCTGCTAAACATTTGCTGACAGAAGGGAGACAGGCAGGCTCCCCCGTCCTCTGATTTCTGTAAATTCCGGGTCTTCCACAATCCCATTTCAGAGGCTCCTTTTCACTGATTTTTCCCATTTTCCCAATGGCTGTGGCTGGTGCACAAATCAGGATCCCTGCACTGGCATTGACCAGAGGGAAGAAGCTGCTTTCCATGCTGGCTTTTCCAGGGAGAGTGCAGGGGCCAAAGGGCGAAGTGTCAGGAATAAAAGGTCTGGGGTCAAATGGATTATTTGATCCCGAACATCCCCACTGACAGGGGCGGATTAGGGCAGGATCAGAGGAGGTTTTTCCCGATCCCAGTGAGGGTGAGGGGTTACAAACTCCCCACAGGGAATTGTATTGGGATTTGGCCAAGAGCGGGATGGCAGAGGGATGCTCACATTCCCCCATTCCTTCCTCCCTCCCTCATTTTTGCATATCTAAACCACTCCTAAGACATAATATTGGGATACCCCTGATCTAAGGACATTCCCTAACTCCCTGCATTCCCTGATTTATTTTCCTTCCAGGATACAAACTCCAGCTGAGCAGCGGGACACTGTCATCTCTGCCACACAATCCCACCTGCGTGTCCATCCTTCCTGGGATACATCCATGATCCATCACCACAGGATCAGCCACATATCCCAAAACACATCCAGCAGGTCTGGACCACATCCCACTGGCCTCCATTCCCTCGGTGAGATCCAGGATGTGCATCATGGCCAAGTTCGGAGCTGTTTCTCTGGACACTTCTCCCAGCCAAAGGGGGACAACCCCAAAACCTGAGGATTAGCCCCCAGGAGAGCACCAGCTTGCTGGATGGGAAAAGAACAGCACTTTCCCAGTTTCCCAGGCTCTGGCCTCAGCATGGAGATGTTTCCATGCAGGGCTGCACTATTCCCAGCTGCCTTCCCTCAAGTTGGGAGAAGGAGGAGGGAGCTGGAATTTATCGGAGCCCACTGTCAGGGAGATGAATGGCTCCTTCTCCCAGGAGTAAATTAGGGAATTGCCCGGTTCCAGGCCTCTTTGGCTCTGCTGCTGGAAACCAGCTCATCCCTGGAAAAGTTCACTGAGTCTGAAACCACAAAATCAGAGCAAAAGGCCAAAAACATCGTGTGTTATCCATAAAATTAATCCAGGGATTTCTGTCTCCTTCAGCAACACAGATTCCTTGGCAAAACCTGAGACACGGGCCTGGAATGGAACCTAATCCCCATCCCATCCCCTTATGGAACCTCACTTTTTGTGTGCACAGGGAGGAAAACATGGAATAGCATTAATTGTGTTTTTTTTGCCCTGTAATCGCTCCCAAGAATCTGGTAAGAACCTGGACAGCTTCCCATGCTCTCCCCTCCTTCACCTCCTTCCTGGACTCTTTTGTTAGGATCAAGAGTAGGACAAATCAGATAATTCAGATGATTCACATTCCTGAGGCCGTGAAAAGGTTTTGGGCACCTGGATCACAGGGAACTCAAACAGCACATCGAGACTGGGGACAGCTTCCAGCAGAAACCCGACTGGGAATGGCTGCTCCCTGGAAGCTAAACTAGGGGAATAATTATGGATCTGGATGCCGATGCTGCTGGTTTGCTGAGGACACCCAAAAGCAGAAAGGAAGGAGACAATTTCCACCTACCAAACTTGAATTAACCAACCCGGAAAATGCCATCGTAGGAGCAAGGAAAGATGGAATTTTTTTTGTGTGTGTTTCTCACAGATTATCCCGGGAGAGTGCTGCACCAGGAGAATGAAGGGATACGCCATTTAAAAAGAGGTGTAGGTCCAGCTTGCACAGGAGCAGGAAGAGTCCCCTGAGGTAACGTGGAGCTAAAAATTAATTAATCAACCTTTAACCCTTAATTCTGCTCAAATCCAGCACCACAACGAAGCCCATGTGGCTTCCTCAAATCTCCACGGAGTCACCTCAATGGAATTTATTCCTTACACAACGAGATGACGACCTCAATGCCCCCGGGAGTGGGTTTGCTCTGGCTTTTACCCTAAATCCTGAAAGCAGGAATTAGGGAAGCGATCCCAAGATCCAAAGAGCGGGGCTGGGATTGCAGAGGTCCTCCAGTAACTCCAGCTCCTCCGTGTCCGACAGAAAATATCGCAGGATTTGTCTCTGCCAATCCACCTGTGGACGCCAGGGTGCATGGAAAATCTCTGGAATTGGGGTAGCAACACCTGGAAATGGCCTGGGACAAGCTGTGGTGTGTTTGGGATGGGAAATCACTTTCCCAGAGCAGGAAGCAGTGAGAAGGAAAAGAGGGGCTGGAAAACCAAAGGATAAGAGGTGATGTGTCCAGACAGAGCTCAGAGGAGGTGGGAGTGGAATTCCTGCACATGGAAGTGGGATTTGGGGTCAGGATCCATGGGAGATGCTCAGCTTTCCCCATCCCATCATCCCCAGGGACCAAACTGGTGGAGGAGAGCAGGGATAATTGCAGGATGGCTTTGGAGCTGCTGATATTCCTTTATGGAAATGGCTCAGTAAACCAGAAGGAACTGTCTTCCCAAATTATCCCTCTCCTGGTCTGGGGCGGGAAAACAGCCACAGAGTCCAAGAGAGGTGACCAACTCCAAGAGAGAATTCCCTGCCCTGGCACCACCATGAAAGATGGGATGAAGACTGGATGAGCAGATTTGTGTGGGAAAGCTGGGACTCTGCCCTCAGCCTTGGAGCCCCTGGCTGCCATTCCCAGGCAAAGTGGGATCAAGTTATCCAGAGGCACCGGAGCATTCCCTGCTCCGTGTCCCCCACAGGACCCCAGCTGGCTGTGTGGAAAGAGGGAGGGAGGGAATTGGGAGGGAACAGAGGGTCCGTGAGAGGTTCCTGGAAGCCATCCCACTGCTCGCCAGCTCTCTGTCACCTCCCAGGAATGCAGGGAGGATCCAGAGCGGTTTTCTCCTGAGCACTCCTCCTTCCCGGTGTGCTGCCTCCACCCTCCTCTGCCTCAGTTCCCAGCCCACCTTCCCACTTTGCTCTTCCCTGTTTCGGTCATCCCAGCCTTCCTCTCTGGCCTGTCTGCCACTTCCTGGATTTCCTCAATCCCTTCCCTCTCTCTCCTTCCTCCTCTGCACCCCCAACCACTCCCCTTCCTTCTCCTCCAGCTCCTTTCCACACTGCTCAAGCTGTGCTGAAGTGGCTCTGGATGACCTCCAGCCATCCACGCTAGGAATTCCCAATCCTAAATTTAAAATCCAGGATCCCAGTAAACCTGGGGAGGGGGGTCCCAACTTTCCTCAGGACAAGGCTGGATCTGCCAATAAAGCCCTCCATGGCAGAGCAAGGTGGAATTGTCACCAAAGCTGCTGAAATGCCTGCTGCTATTCCTTAATTATCCATAAAAAGAGTGGAGGAGTAACATTCCTGATAGGAAAGGGGCAGTGGGGACCATTATCTCCACCACAAAGCCCAGCCCAGGGGGGGAATCCTTATCCCATACAGCGAGTGGGATGTTCCCAATCCCAGTGGCTTGCCACCTGCACGAGGAATGTGAATCCCACTTTTTCCAGCGGCAGAGGAATTACTCACAGCTCCTTGTAGTTGGCATCATACAGAGTTGCCCACTTGTTCTGCTGGTGTGGCTGCCACTTGATGGACTGGAAGTTGGGATCCAGGTAGGAGCCGTTCAGGCTGTCGTTATCCTGAATCAGGCCTGCAGGGAACGGTTAAAATGGATCAAATCCCGATTTCACTCACCGGGCTGACTATCCAGAGGGGTGGGATGCGACTGGCACTGCCTGAAGATTCCCTCCTGACTGCCAGGGCAGGGGTGAATCCCACAGGCTGGCGACCACCTCCCCTCCTCCCACGCTCCCCGGCTCGGCGGGAGCAGGGCTGGAATTCCAGGGATAACGGGGGTACCTGGCGAGAGCGCAGCCGGCTGGTGCCAGGGAGGAGTCTGGGCGCGGTCGGGATTGAGCGGCACGGATCCCATTCCCGGCTCCTGCTTGATCAGCCCGTTGAGCATCTGGGCGTTGAGGGTGTTGGGGGGGGACTCGGAGTGTTTCCGCTTCTTGGCGGGATGCACCGGGAGGCTGCGGAGACCGCGGGAAGGCTCAGCAGGGAATGGAGAGGCGGGAGGTTGATGCCTTAAGTTTTAAGGTTTTTTTCCTGTTCTCCTTCAGTGTGCAGCTCTCAGCTTCTTATTAAGTGTTACTGAGTTCTCCTCACAGGGTAGTTAGAGACAATTCTCTGCAGCTCAAGATCCAAGGACAATCGTTCCCAACCTCAGGCCCAAAAGCATCAACAACGTAAAAAAGAGGAGAGCGAGCAAGGAGGATGGAACTTCATCATTCCAAGTCATTAATTGGACAGTGAAGCTCAAGGTGCAAATGGAGCAGAACTCACCAAAGTGTGAAACCCCGTGCCCAGGCCCCTTTTCTGTGCCCATCTCGAGGCCCATCCTGGCAGGGCTGCAGCCGGGCTCTGGCATTGCCAGGCTGTGCCCTTGGAAGGCCTTGCAACAAATCCCTGCTTTATTCCTCTCATTTTGTCCGGCCTCTGCTCCAGCTCAAATTGATAAGGCATCAAGGTGACAACCCCACAACAAGCGGGATCTCATATGGAAAACGCAGCATTCCCACAGCGCCGTCCCACCTTACCCCCCACTGCTGAGCCTGGGTCACGCACGTGCTGAGCCACATCTTTAACTCCACCGAATCCCGGAATGGTTTGGGTCGGAAGAGACCTTAAAGCTCATCCAGTTCCAGCCCCCTGCCACGGGCAACCTTCCGCAGATTTTCCCCTTGTTTGTTCCCACCACTGAACCCCAGACTTGGGGCCATCCACACCCCTTCCCAGCTCCCATTCCCTCACCCCTGCCATTCCCAGGCCTTACTCTGCTCCGTGCTGCTGGAGGAGCTGGTGCAGCATCTGGGATTGCTGGGCATGGTGGAGCTCGGCGGGCGCCATTCCCGGCCCGACGCCGTACGGAGGCATCAGGGGCTCGGCCTTCAGGAACATATCCCGCTGCAGGCCGGGAAAGTGGGAATTGTGCTGCGGCTGGAGGGGGTGAGGGGGCGGCGGAGGGGGACCCTGGAGGTGAGGGGGTGGAGGAGGAGGCGGAGGAGGAGGGGTGCTCCAGGCGGGAAGGGGGAGTCATGTGGCACATATTTTCGGGAGTCATGGTCCGGAGGAGGTGAGGATCTGGAAAGGGAGGAAGAGCCAAAGTTAGGAGTGTCCTGATGCCAGGTCCAGCAGTGACCAGGTTATCTTGGATGCCCAGGCTGGATGAGGCTTGGAACAACCTGGGATAGGGGAAGTGTCCCTGCCCATGGCAGGGGAGTTGGAATGGGATGAGCCTTAAGGCTCTTTTCCACCCAAACCATTCCAGGATTCTATCACTCCATGGGGCAACGAGAAAGAAGAGTCCATGGAATGACCTGAACACCCCCCAGCACTTCCCGGGAGGATTTCTGAGGGGGCACTTTAAACATTTTAACTGAAACCAGGAGGGGACTTTGATCCCTGAATTTAAATAAATAAAGAGGGACATTCAAATGCGATCCCACCTTTCTCCTCCTCCATTTGGAACGGGATACTAAAGCCATTCCATAATTAGGGTGGATTTGACTACACCAGCACCAACAGAAATGTCTGGGGTGTGGAGGGACATGCAAATCCATGTCCCTTCCTGCCCTGCTCCTCAACACCTCAACATTCCAGATCCACTCTCTTCCATGGGCAGAGACACTTCCCACGCTCCCAGGTTGCTCCAAGCCCTGTCCAACCCAGCCCTGAACACTTCCAGGGATGAGGCAGCCACAGTGTGTCTGGAAAATCCATTCCATGGCCTCACTGCCCTTACAGGGAAGAATTCCTTCCCAATGTCCCTCTGGTAGTGGGAAGCCATTCCTTCTTGACCTGGCATTCCATGCCTTTGCCTAAAGTCCCTCTCCAGCCTCCTTTTTCTTCACCAGGACAAAGCCCATCTGCTTTTCCGGCCTTTCCCTGATATTTGCATCAACCTGTGCCTTCAGGTGCCCCCACAGGACACCACAATCCCGGCAGGAATGAGGGACTGACTCCTGGCACGTGAGGAAACCGCGGGGTAGGAAGGAACAGTGACTTTGTTTTAAATGCAAGACAAAGCTTCTTCACGCTCCAACGTGGAAAACTGGATGGAAAACGCATCCAGGGACTGGCCAAGCTGGGCACAGCCTATGGGAACATGGAGAGGGACGGCAGGGAAGGATTTGTTGGATCTTTCCAGGCTGAGCTGGATGGACTTTGGCCTCAGAACACCCAGGCAGGGGTTGAGTAACAAGGCCAAAGCGCTTGACTAGGAATGGGAAAACTCCTCCCGTTGGAAGGTTCGGAAAACTGGAATGTGTTTGCACTGGGTCCTCCTGCCGGGGCAGGGCTGCTTCCACCCATCCTGCCCCCTTCCAAGGTTTTCTTCTCCCCACTGGGACCTCTCAGTGCCTTTTCCAGACACGTGGAACTGGGTTCCTCCTTCCAGGCTCAGCCCTGGGCCAGCCTTCCTTTGGGAGCTGCCTCAGGGACAGCCCAGCCAAGGAGAGTGAGGTGATGTGCTTGCCCAAGGCACTCCCAAATCCAGGGACAATCATCTCCAGGAATGCGATCCCAGCTTTGTGGGTGCCCTCTGGAGCCTCCTCTCCTTCCCAACTGAGCTCTGAGCGCTCCAAAGCCGCTCTCCCCATGGTGAGCAACCCGGCCTCTTTGTTATATTTAAGGAAGGGCCAGGAGGAATTCCAGGGATTTTTTTTTTTAGCAAGATAAACAGAACTCTTGACCTCTTCCATCAAAAAAAAAAAAAAAAAAAAAAAAAAAAAAAAAAAGGGAGCAGGCACTGTTCCCGGTGAGGACTGAGCTGGAGCCTGTGGAAGAGGGTGCTCCTGCCGAGGGGGAAGGGAGACCAGGACAACCTTCCCTCCTTCCTTCCCAAGGAGTTTTTCCATGGAAGAACAGTGAAGGTCACCAGAGGGACCAAACAACGCTGGGTGGCTTTCCTGGGGGAAGCCAGGAGTACCCTGCAGAGACCCTGGAGAGGGCTCCCAGCTCCCTGTGCCCTTTCAGTGGGAGCGGAAGATCCTCGGGATCAGCTGGAGGGGAGGGAAAGGCTGGGAAGGAACTTACTGGAGGAGAACGGCGGGTTCATGGCTGCTCCCCAGAGCCGGGCTCCATGTCAGGGACGTGCTCCCGCTCCGTGTTCCCGAGGCCGAGGGCAGGACGAGGGGGATGGCGGGCTCCACATCCCACCCCACCACCACCGCCGCCTCCCTGCTTCCACGGATTCCCAGCAGGGATTCAGCGTCCGTGGATCCCCACCACGGACTCCGTGGATCCCCAGCTCGCCTTCTGTGCCGGTCCCTCTCCCCTTTCCCCAGAGCCGGGAGCGGAACAATGGGCGAAAGCCGAGGGATATTTACTAACTGATAATCTCCCCACGTAGTGCAGCCGCCTGTTTTCTCCTGGCTGATAAAGCCTGCAGAGCCAACCACTTTCACCGAATAGAGAAGGGGTGGATGCTGCATTTGG
>WEKY01047106.1:29906-51351 GCA_013390045.1 Picathartes gymnocephalus
CCCCCACCCCCCTTCTCCCTTTTTGAAGCACTTACCGTTCACCTGCTGAGGGGAGTAGGCTTCCGATCCGGAATCCGGGGGAGAGTCCGGCAAAGTGCTGCGGAGCAATGGGAAAAGAGAAGGGAAAGTTGTTTTAATCCAGTCTCCAGCACAACCAAGAGGTCCAGTTGGATCCAAGCACCCTCCCAGGATCTGGCTGGGAATCCCAGGTGTGCCTTCAGCGGATCCCGGACACCCTGAGCGTGTCCAGCTGGGATTGCCATCACTGTCACTGTTCCCACTGGAGCTTGGGAATAGGGACATTTCCTTGGGTAGGATAGTGCCCATGGTTTTGGAATTTGTTGACATGACAGTGAGAACTCCAGGGAAAAGAAGCCAAACAGAAATTTATCTGCTTCCCAGGAAACTCTTCTGCTTTCCTGGGGAAAAGTGTGCTTCCCATGGAAACGTCAGTGATTAAGTGGAGTGCACGGAGCTCTCTCCCCATCCTGGGAAGCTGTTACAGGCCAAGTTGGAAAAGGCTTGGAGCAACCTAGGATAGTGCCCATGGCAGGCCCTGGGACTGGATGGGCTTTACAGTCCCTTCCTACCCAAACAATTCCACGGTTCTATGAAAGGGAAGACTCTGGGGGAGCTGGGAAGCCCACGAGATGGATTTTGCCCGTGCAAGCCTGAGCACCACCACAGCTCCTGCTGTATCCCCCTGGATCTATTCCTACGTCACCAGGATCAGGATTTGGCCCTGACTGTGAAACACAATCCGAAAAAAAAGTGGGAGCTCCCAGCTGCCTTTTCCAGCACATCCATGGCTTGGGATGGCAGGACCAGGTCCTGTGTGGTGGCACAGCAGGGACAGGCATGGAAAATTCCCATTTTCCGTGGGAGTTCTTTTCCGTTCACCCATCCTCCACCATCAGCTTTATGGATGTGAAATAATCCCAGACAAAACCCAGTGTTTCTTGGATGAAAGCCGGTCAAAAAGCAAATGAACTGGGGATTAAAAGCACAGGACACACTGCTCCAACTCTGCTCTCCTCCACAATTCCAGCTGGGAACCAGGGTGCAGGATCTTCCTGGAGCAGAGAAGCCCAAGGCCCATTAGCTGGATTCTCCACAGGAAGTTGCACACAGCAGGGGCTGGAGAGGGATGAGGTAGGGTGATGCAAAAAAAAAAAACCCCTTGCCATTCTTCCCTGGTCCTCCGCCTTCCCTTGGAGCACCTTTCCATCATTCCCTTCCTATGCCTGGCTGGAACACCTATTCCCAGCTTTATTTCCAGGCTCCTTGCCATGCGGGATCCAAGTTCACACTGAATTTCCTATGGATTTATCAGGATTCATGCACCAGCAGGCCAAGTTTTGGGCAGGGAACAGCACAATTCAAGGAATCCAGGAGGCTGGAAAAGGCGGACACTGCAGAATTCCCATAGGGAGGTTGCGTGGATGTGCCCAGTCCAAGGGAAGGGCCTGTTGGTATCCACCACATTGTCCCTGAGCACATGATGGGATCCTTGGGCCAGGAAGAGGGCTCCATGACCCTTGTGTAGTGTCCCTTCCAGGATAATTCCATGATTCTCCACTGGGAAAAGCCTGGCACAAGGGGGAAGAATCATTCTGGGATGCTGAGGGAATGCTGCCATCACAGCTGATCCACTTCAGCTACATCCAAACAAGGTCTCCACCTCTGGCAGCAAGGTGTGTTCCTTACTCATGACATCCTGCAGAATTCCAGCTGCATCCAGAAGAAAAAGAACATGACAAGGCATCGCTTCGTGCTTTTGATTCCCCCTAAGCTCCAGGCATCCTTCTGGGATCACCGCAAGGGAAAACCCCCCGGTCTGGCAGTAAAATAAAGGCAGATTTTTTTTTCTTTTAGCTTTCTGGGAGGTCTTTCCAAGCTCATCCAAAGGGTGAAAGCCATTGGCTGAGCGTTCCCAAATTTGGGAATCCCACGTTGTGCTTGCTGGCAACACTAGAGGGCACAAGGCAGGGGGAGAAGAGCTGGTCCTGGAGCCATCCTGTCCTTACAGCCATAATCCCATGGGAGAAGGCTATCCAGGGCCACCACCACCTGAAGATCCAGGCTGGAGCACAGCACAGCACCTTGGGATGTCACTTTTCCCCGTGCTTCCATCCCAGAGAGCAGGAACCACACCCTTTCTCCTCTCGGGAATAACTCTCCAGTTGGGTCCCTCAGCAATCCTCAGGCCTGCCCTTCCTCTTCCCCAGAGCTTGTTGAAAAGGACATATCCAGCTCAGATCCATCTTTTCCTTCTCTGGAGCGGAGCACCGACAACACCAGGCCACGAGAAGAACGTTTCCCTGCCCAGAGTAGTGAGCTACCACCTGGGATAGCCACGGCAGCATCCTGGAGGCTGAATTCCATCCTGGAGACCGACTTCTGTCTCCTTCCAGTTTATTCTGTGTTTCTTCCCCCTTCAAAAAAATGCTCCAACGTTCTCCCACCTGCAGATGCCCAGCACAGGCATCCAGAACTCCACGATGGCGTGGGGGATGTTCCCAAAAAAGCCTTTTTGGGAAGCTTCAGGCGCTCCACTCATCCAAAAAACCAAGGATTTACCACAGAGCGACACCGCCGCCTGTCACGTGGGACCCTCCGGGTGCCACCAGGCCGGAGGAGCCTCCATCCCAGCACCCACCCTCATCCCACCAACCCCATTCCCACTCACCCAGGTGCGTAGGAGGCCTTGGGCTCGGATTTGATTGGAGGCACCACGCTGCTCAGGCAGTGGCCGCCCAGGAAGCCCTTGGGCACCACCATGCCATTGTTGTTGTTGCAGTTGAGGTGAGCTCCGTAGGGGTTGGCCAGGAGAGGACCATGCCGGATGGGGAGCTGGCTGCCGGCAGGAGGGAGGTGCAGGGGAGCGCTGGGAGAGGGATTGCTCACGCCGCTGACGGGGCCGGCGGGAGGCGCGGGGACGCCGGCGGAGCTGGAGGGCTGGGGGTGTGTGTAGCTGGAGGGAGCGGGGATCTCAGGGAAGCAGCTGAGGGAGGAAATGGGAAAACGTCAAGGAACAGGCCAGTGGGGCTGATGGAAGAGTCTAAAATCCACCCAGGAGGTTTTAAAGCGCCCAGGACGGCGACCTCAAGGAAAGGGTAGCCAGCAGGATCTGCTCACCGTACTCCAGCTTCACGGAGCAGCTACGCCAAAGTCTCCACTCCCACCCTGCTCCCAGATCCCCTTGGTGCTCTCCATTCCTTCCCAAAGTTGGGCTACACTCCCAGATCCCCTTGGTGCTCTCCATTCCTTCCCAAAGTTGGGCTACACTCCCAGCTCCCCTTGGTGCTCTCCAGGTCTGCTTCCCCTCCTCCTTTCCAAAGCTGGGGTACCCAGGGAGATCCTTCCCTTTTCCACACTTGTGTAGTCCTGGGGATTTCATCCGAGCTCCCATTGCTCCGATTAAGGAAAAGTGTTTATGGTGCCCTTAGGGGGATAAAGAGAGGGAACAAAAGAGACTGGGAAACTCAAAGGTAGGAAGCCAGGAAGAGCTGGGAATGATAAAGGAGCAAAGAGCAATCCAGGAGGACTCTGGAGGGACAGAGGAGATTTCTAAACAATTCCTCAAACTTCAGAGATGGAAATTGCTCAACAGGTTTCCCAGAGAAGCTACGGCTATCCCACCCTGGAAGCGTTCCAGGCCAGGTTGAACGGGGCTTGGAGCAGCCTGGGATAGTGGAAGGTGTCCCTGCCCAAGGCAGGGGTGGAACTGGATGAGCTTTAAGGTTCTTTCCTACCCAAACCACTCCAAGATTCTGTGACCTTTCCATGGAAAAGTCCCGGGAACACCGTTCCTGCTGCGGAGCAAGGGGAGCACTTACATCTCCGGAGAGTCTTCCTTGCTGATGTACTCTTCCAGGATGCTGGTGTCGATGTTGGATGGCTCCAGAGCTCCATTAATGTCGTGGCCTGGAGGCGAGAGGAGGTGGAAGCATGAGCCAGGAGAAGGACAGGAAAGGGCCTTGCAAACACCACCAGACCCTCGCATAGTCAGGGAACCAATCTGAGAATCACGGAATGGGTTGGAAGGGACCTTAGAGATCACCTCATTCCAACCCCCTGCCACGGGCAGGGATGACTCAGTAGCACAGCAGATCCCTGGGGATTGCCCGCCGTCCATACCCACTGCATCCCGGTGCAAAACCCCAGCCCGGGAGATGGGGCACGTGGGAGAAGCCAGGGCAGGGACACAGACACATGCTGGGGACCAGATCCTTCGGGATCCCTTCCAGCTCAGGAGATTCTATGACTCCCTTTTGACCCTCTGCAGAACACATTTCCCCACCACGACTCTGGATCAGCTCCTGACCTTCCTCCCTTTCTTCTGCTCCACAGGCAGGCAGTGGATTTCCCTGTCCTTTCTCTGAAGGGCTCCTCCTCCCCTCCCTGCCCTGTTCCAGGGAAGTTGGGCAGGGTTTTGTTGACAGAAAATCCTTCCTTTATCTGTCTCTCCCAAGCGGGAGGCCGGAGCCAGCCCGCGGTGCCAAAGGCACTGCCAAGAAAGTGGAAGAGAAGATCCAACTCCCCCCGCTCCGATAAGGAACTCAGTGAAAGTCGTTCCTGAAAGACCCCACGTGAAAGCCCAGGAGAAGCCCCTGACCCCCTGGATACCCCAGGTTCCCGGGAAAGGTCACCTGCTGATCCGCTAAGGCCGGCCTGGGGGGCTCCAGCCCACCCCGGCCAATTGCAGCTCTCCCTCTGCAAATCCCTTTCATACCAAGACAGGCAAATCGGCAGAAATAAATCCAGCTTGGAATTCTGCCAGGCGGACAGGGTGTGTGTGGACACAGGGATCTCTGCCTTGGAAACCTTGGCTAGAGGCAGGGGGGAAATCCCTGGTAACGGCTCGTTTTTGGGACACCTCTGTGGCAGAGCCCAGGGACTTTGGGGACAGCGTGAGGATGCTCTTCCATGTGAGCACGGGATCCATCTGGAGCAGGGACACACGATGCTGCTTCCAGGTGAGGTGAGGAGAGGATGGAGCAGGCCAGGATCTCCAGCTGGGCCAGCACCTCCAGTATGGAGTTGCAGATCCCAGCGGAGCACAGGCACAGGCACTGTGACAGCCACATCCTGCCCTGAAGTTCCTGGGACCTCTTGTCCTCGGAACTATGGGAGCTCACTGATGGCCATCCGTGTGTCCCTCACTCATCCCCAAGGATCTCTGGCACGGCCTGCTCCCAACACTTCACCACAAACACATCTCCCAGGGCACCTCTTCAAGCCCTCACTGTGATCCCATAACATCCCCGGAACCTCCTGCCAGGGATGAGCACTCCGGGAGGCTGGGAATCCTCCCCCTGCTCCACTGCCTCCCTCTTGGCCAAAAAACCCCTGGGCTACAAATCACAGGATGCCTTTGGCAAACACCCACCCCCAAAGGCCATCAGGAAACTTGTCTTCATCCCAAGTTTCGGCCCTGGGATCCACGATCAAAGCGGCAAAAGGGGCACTTGGCCAGTTTTTGTGACTCAGCCTGTCCAGGAAAAGTCCGACCCCAGCAGGTTTCCCTCACACCTCCGAACTCCAGGAGCTTCTCCACGATGGAAGAGGAGCCAAGAACTCCTTCAAGAAAGGATGTGAAGCCCTCTACAGACAGCAGGATGCTGTGCTTCCCAATTTTCTGAGGGAGCCGAGGCCCTGGCATAGGGTGTCCAGAGAAGCTGTGGCTGCCCCTGGATCCCTGGAAGTGTCCAAGGCCAGGTTGGACGGGGCTTGGAGCAACCTGGCACGGTGGAAAGTGTCCCTGCCCATGGCAAGAGGGTGGAATTGGATGAGCTTTAAGGTCCTTCCAACTCCAACCATCCCAGGATTCCTTTGCTTCCTCGAAGTCACCTTGAGGAGGGCGAGATAAGGCCGGTGACGCCAGAGGCGCGTCAGGGCTGCAGGGGAGATGTGGCTGCCCACCAGAAAATAAGGGCCTTCCTCTGCTCCAGGACAGTGGGATTTGCACAAATCCAGGGGTGTCGGGGCAGGGACAAGGAATGTCCCACCGCCCGGAGCTTCCACGCAGCCAGGCTCTTACCAAAGCCAGCTTAGGTGATTAATTAAAAGCTAATACTGCTCCACAGTCACAAGATTCCCAACGGCACCGGCATTCCCTCCCCCTCCCCAAGGGGGGATTAGTGGGAAGCCACCAAGGAGGGAAGCTCAACACCCCCACACAGCTCCACACGGGACAGGCTCCCGCACCTCATCCCAGCCAAGGAAAGACGGAGGAGCCCAGGGAAGCTCTGAGCTCACCCATCCCAAACCTGCCAGGTGCCTGTGTCCCATCCTCCTCCTGTCCCTGGCATTGTCACCCTGCTCTCCCACCATGTCACCAGCCCTTCCCTGGGAAAAGAGCTGCGGCAATCCCAAAAAAAACCCCCAACCTCTGCCTGAAGAACAAGAAGTTAAACCCTCAGCACCCTCCTCGTGAGCGGAGCCGGGCGGGCTGAGGCCCCCGGACGTGTGAGAATGTCAGGAATCCCAATGTTTGGACTGGTTTTCTCTGCCTTCCCCAAACCTCCAAACACGCTCCACATCCCAACGGAGGTGCTTCCAGCCCCGCCACCTCCTCCCTGCCCCTGCTCCAGCCGGCTGGTCCCTCCTGGTGGCACCTTCCCGGCTCCTTGTCCCAGTTTTGGGTGCTCCCAGACGAAGGCATGAGGCCACAGGGCTTGGAAAGAGTTAAGGGAGCCTGGCCTCCGCGAATTGTCATATTTACAGGTCTGAGGGATTTAACCCGGAATCTTCCTGGAGTGATAGGCTGAGAAGTTTATGGAATTTCTATTTATAACAGTCCCATCCCCTCCCTCTTCAATTCCTTACTCTGCTGCCTGTCTTCAAATCACCCCTAATCCTGCCTGGGTCACCTGGGGGTGGGAGGAAGGGAGAGAGCTGGAGAGCTTCATCCCGGGATGCGCTAACACGAACCAGATGTGGGAAGCTGGAGATGACGACGAGGTCAGCGCTCCGCAGGGGCTGGGGAACATCAGCCAGGGGTGGGGGGACACCGGGGAGGAGGAGGAGGAGGAGGAGGAGGAGGAGGAGAAGAGGCTGTGCCAAGCCCAGAGCTTTCCAGTGCCATTGGAGCCATATACCGGAGAATTTTCAGGGAAAACCGAGGCACGGAACGGCCTGGAGGAGGGTGATAAAATACCCGAACTGACATAGGGTGGAACAGGATCAGGAGACCCCAGCAGCTGCTTGTGGTCCTTCTCCCAGCGGCCCTCCAGCACGTGCTGGGGCGGCAGCGGGATGCGTGGACCAGCTGGATGCACGAAGCTCCACCTGGAATCACCTGGGATGCCACAGCACAGCGAGGTGGAGCGCCCCAGGGCTCGGTTGTGCAATCCCCCGAGGCAGGCTGCAGCATCGGCACATTCCCGGGGCCCCGCGCCGCTCCTCACCCCCTTCTCCCCTCCTGCCGTGTTTATCCTTCGGCCCGGGGGGATTGGCTGCCGGCCTGGCCGCCAGCACCAGGAATCCGGGCCGTGGCTAACAAACCAAACACCGCCTAAGCCCGGCCAGCCGCAGGGCCAGCGCTGGGCTGCGGAGCTTCTTCCCATCCGGGACGGGCTCCAGCCGGGAATAGCATCCCTGCCACCGCGGCAAACCCCGAGACCAGGGCTGCGCACCTGGACACAGCTGCCTCCGCAAGGAGCAGCGGGATGATGTCCCTCCTGCCGCACGTGCCCAGGTCTGGGCTGCTTCCATCCCCTCCGGTGACCCCTGGAGGAGCCCCTGGCTCCCCCTGGATCCCGGCCCGGCATTCCTGCTTAATTAACGCTCTTTATTACCTGACTGGGATGATAACCAGCCCCCAAACGGAGCGGGACACGGAGCCAGCGCTCCCACAGCTCCCCGAAGACCACCCTGGAGCCAAGTCCCGGCTGTCCAAGGCTTTTCCAGGGGATCCCAGGCCTTCTCCCTGAACCACGGCCCCTCCTCACCCCATTGCTGCCATCCTCTGCTCCCCACAGGATTCCCATCCTTGAGCAGCTTCCCTGGGATGAGGACATCTTTCCTCCCTACGCATCCCAACCTGGCCCTTGTCCCTTCCCATCACAAAAGGTGGGACTGTCCCAGGCAATGCCGAGGCTCAGCCACCACCCTGTGTCCCATCCTGGGGACATTCCCTTGCCAGCCCAGCCCCAAGGACAGCCCTGTCCCTCCAAAGCAGTTCCCGCACCCCCCTGATTTGTGCCGCGGCAGGAAACCCAAGGTCCAAATTCCACCAAAATCCCCACCAAAAACACGGGCAAGGATAAGCTCTGGGATACAATCCCAAGGAAAACCCCAACCCTAGGGCTAAGGATTTGGGGATTCGTGGGCATTTGGGCATCACTGGAATTAAGATGAACTGATGAACGGAGCAATGGATACGGGCTCGGAACAAACGCATCCCGCCAAACCTTCCCCGTGGAGGGGCTGGGATTGTTCCCAGTCCACCTGTGCCTGACCCCCTCTCTCCTGGGAGTTCTTGGTGAGCTCCCAGCCAACATCCCTGCTCCCACATCCAACCCCTCTGCATTCCTAGAGAAACTCTCTCATGCCAGGCAGGGCAGGATGCAGGGAAAGCAGTGCTCAGGGATAGGGATACAGGAGAGGCGGGGTTTAGCCAAATCCCAGACTTAGGGGGGAAAAAAGAGCATTACAGGGTGTCCAGGAAGTCTCTGGAGCAACAACTTGGATAACAGTGAGCCAGCTCCAGGGAAAACGCTCGGAATAATGAACTGGTGGGAAGTACAACCAAACCCATGGCAGGGGGTTGGAACTGGATGATCTTTAAGGTGCTTTCCAACTCAAACCATTCCAGTATTCCCTGAACTCCCAGTGTCCAGAGGCAGCAGCATCTCCCTGTTCCCTGGAAAGCTCCCTCTGCTCCTACATAATTCCACAGCTTCTTAGTTTGCATCCAGAGATTAATGTATTTGGCAGAAGTACCTTTGGATGAGGTGGAGAGGGCCCTGGGAAACAGCCCAAACTCATGGATAAGGGGATAACGCCCGCCATTCCCCATTCCCAAGAGGACAAAGCACTGGTGGGAGACATCCCAAGCCACAGGAAGAGTGAGGAGCCAGAGGAAATTATCCTGCTGTGCCATGGCAGGCCACGGGGAAGTTCTGCAGGAGAAGGAGGCAGGAAGGATGACGTTCCCTCCCAAACTTCCCTGAGCACCTTCTCCCTTCCAACCCTCCCGGAATTTCCCCATCTCCCATCTCCCCTGGCCAGAGCCGCTCTCCCCTCATGCATCCCCTTCCTCCTGGCAGCTCCCCACCCTTGTCCTGGGCCTTTCCCCCCCGCCCTTGCCAGCTGTGAACCTTGGCATGGATGGAGCCATTGTCCTGGGAGGACGGGGACCGAGGGGGAGGAGGGGAAGGTGTGAGAGGGGACACAGAGGCGCGCTTGTCCCCGTCCCCGCGGCCGTCAATGCCGCGCTTGTCCATTCATGCTCTCCTCCCGGGCCAGGAACAGCGGCTCCATTTGGGAGGCTCCAAGGTGCCTGCCCAGGGGGGGCACATTGCCCCGTTTGTTTGGAGACAACGCCTTTATCTCCCTCCCTGGGGTGAGGGTGTTGGAGCAGGGACAACAGGACCGGAGGAGGACACTTCATCTGGCGGCTGCTGCTGCGCGTGGCCCGGGGCCTCGTCCTTGGGGACAACAGGGGTGGGGGAAAAGCTCCTGAGGATCCCTCCCGGGATGCCTCACCTGACCTTGTTTTATCCAGGTTGCAACGCTGCGGGGATAGGAGGGGCATTTTCCATAGGATAGCACAAGGCGGACGAGCACCTGTGGAGGTGGAGGTCCATACCCGTATCCCACACGGTTCCCTCAGAGCGAGTTATTCCCAGAAGGGATCAAGAATTAATAATGTAATTAGCAGCTACATACCAGCGCCAAGAAGAGACTCCATCCAGCTGCCCAGAGCTTTCCCGTGCTGGGCAGTGACCAAGAGAGGGAACACTCACAAGGAGTTGACAAAGTTGGCGGCAGATCCTGAGCTGAGTTCCTGCTGCTTCCGAGGAAAGAACCCAGGGATGCAGGCCCTGGACACTGACCTCGCTGCAGGGCAACGCTGTGGCTCTGGAAAGGCTCTGAGGGAATCTGGAGATCCAGGATGAGCCACCATCAGCCCAATTCTAAGACATCCACACCCACACAGTCGGGGAACTTGGGATAACTCAGGATTTGGAGCGGTGCAGCCCCTCCTGGAAACCCACCCCCTCCCCAGCACAAAACAATCCTTAGGGAGGGAGATTAAGAATGGAACAGCACCAGGATACAGGAGCAGAGGCAGCCAAGCATCGCCAGGAACACGGCGTCCAGGTCGGACACACCATTCCCTCCCTTCCAGCTGGGAGGCACCAAGGGCTGTCCAGGCTGGACAATCTCCAGAGGAGACTGGGAGGAAAAAGCAGAGCCATTTATCTAGATGGGACTTTTTCCAGGGCTTGGGAAGGGCCATCCCAAGTTTTTTGTGCAATCACCACAGATCTTGCACAAGGAGGAGGCGTTGGGTCACCCGGGTTTTCCCGCTGCTCACGCGGCTGGGACATTTGCTCCAGAATTGTCTCCCAAGAAAATCACAAAGGGCAGCAAAAGCTTCCTCAGCCTTCCGGCACAAAGCTCCCGAGGAGGATGCCACTTTTCCCAGGATCTAACACAGCCAAGAGAAGTGGGACAGGTCCAGGGCTGTCATTTCTTCCTCCAGGATCCCACGGCAGGGGGTGGAATTGGATGGTCCTTAAGGTCCTCCTTTTCAACCCAAGCCATTCCAGGATCCTACGCAATGGAACTCATTTTTGAAACCCCAAAATTCCCTAGGGATTACAGCCACGCTGGCTATTCCCACATCCACTTTTCATAGTGAACTGAGGTTTCTCTTTCTTTTTTTTTTAAAAAAAAAAAAAAAACCTTGTTTGCCTTTTCTGACCAACTCTGAGCCATCTTGGAACATATTTCCTGCTCCAGGGATTTAGCAAACACTTCCCAGACAATACAGCCGAGATACCGAACGTGCTGCTTGGATCCCGTCCACCCCGCGCGCTCCCTGGGTGTTCTCGGGATCACTTCAAAGCCCTGGGATGGCTGGAGAGGCCCAAATCCAGAGGGAAGGTTCCAGGATGTGGCACGAGGAGGAGAGGATCAGGAGGTCGCTTGGGAAGGTGGGAATGAGTCGTCTCCAAACTAAATACCAGGCACAAGGATTTTCCTAGCACAGACCCCCCAGGAAGGGACCCCGGGGCCAAAAACATTCCAGGGGCACCTTCCTGCTCTCTACAACTCCCTGACAGGGGCCAGGTGGGGGACCAGGCTCTGCTCCCAAGGAACACGGGACAGGACAAAAGGAAACGGCCTCAAATTGCACCAGAGGAGGTTTAGGTTGGCTATCAGGGAAAATTCCTTCATGGAAAGGGGTGTAAAGCACTGGAACAGGCTCCAGTGGTGGAGTCCCCGTCCCTGGAGGGATTTAAAACCCGCGTGGATGTGGCACTTGGGGACATGGATTAGCGGTGGCCTTGGCAGTGCTGTGGGAATGGTTGGACTCGGTGATCCCAGGAGGCTTTTCCGAGCTAAATGACTCCACGATTCCGTGATCTCTGCCCACGTGGGGCGAAAGAAACTCGCCAGATTCCTGCCCCTTGTTTCCGTTCAACTGCCTGAGCAAGGCATTTTACGGATGCAAGAAAGGAAGAGGTGGCAAAGCCCTTTTTCTCCTGGCAGAACCGGGATGGTGACCTCAACCTCATGGATAAACTCTCTGTGGCAGTGGCAAAAAAAACCTTCGGAGCTCATCCCTGCTGCGACACAACCGGCAGTGAGGGAAAAACACCTTAATGACGTGAGGATGGGGAGTGGTTGGGGCTCCACCATCCTGCAGGGTTTCCCAACTTAAATCCAACTTTTTTTACAGGTTGTAAAGCCCGTAAAAATCCCTCTCGGTGATCATTCCTGACCTGTATGTATCCACACCTTGGCCACGCTTTGTGGAAAGGTCCCTACGCTGACATTCCACAGCCCATCCCGTTGGGCTGGGTCGAGTTTGTCCAGTTCCTCTTCCTGAAGACACCAGGACAACTTCCAGCATCCGAACTCCTCATGCCGGGCTCTGAAAGCTGTTCCCAGCCTGCAGGTCCTCACAAGGCAGGTTCCTTGTATCCTTTCAGCTCCTCAACCCCATGAGGTGAGTTTTGGAGTATCATTTATCACCCGGCATGGGTTGGGTTGGAAAGGACCTTAAGGATCATCCAGCCCCACCTTTTCCATGGGCAGGGACACCTCCCCCTAGTCCAGGTTGCTCCAAGCCCTGTCCAAATCCGGGCTTCAGCCTTCACTGCGCATCAACCTCTCCATTCCAACACCCCTTGCCAAAAAATGAATTAAAACCAGACAGGACGGAGGGGACAGGGACAGGTAGGATTCCCCCTGCCCAGAACTCCTCGGATTTTGGGAATGGATGGGGTCTCGTCTGGGAAAACCTCATTTCTGCTCAGGAGAGGAGCATTGACCGCATTATCAGCAAGCGGCTAACTGTAAAATGGTTTGATGGCCCTTAAAAGGTTTTGTTTTCCAAGTTTTCCTTTACTTAGGCAGGTGTTTCATTCCCAATAAAGTCGAAGCGCCCTTTTTAGTGCTTCCATGAATCAATGTCCATAAACCCTGGCTCGTCATAACACAGGAGATAAGCCAAGATCCAGCAGGCTGATAAGATGTTTGCTTTCCTGTTTATGTGGATTTCGAGCAATGGGCACTCGGGATTAAAAGTCATAAATGATGTGGGTGCCCCAATCCCTGGAAGTGTTCAAGGCCAGGATGGGGCTTGGAGCAACCTGGGATAGTGGAAGGTGTCCCTGCCCATGGAACAAGATGTGATTTAAGCTCCCTTCCAACCTAAACCATTCCGGGATTCTACAAATCAACAAATGAAGCTTCCAGTTCTTTGGAAATCCCAAGTCTTCCACGAATCCTCTTCCACAAATGCCCATCCCATGCCCTCTGCATTGTCTCCTCCCCACCAAACTACTTGGGTAGGAAAACCAGGACAGTTTGCCACTCCACAGCAAAGTTGGGGTGATACCAAAGACTCTATGGAAAAAAAACCCATGGAAAATCAAATCAACCCCAGCAAAAATTCCCTTAATGCCTGGTTTTCACACCCAGGCTGGACCCAAGCATACCGAGGCCGTTTAAAACTCCAGCCTTGTCTTTTCCAATCAGTTCTCCTCCCCACCGCCCCAAAACCCAGGGAAATCCAAAAGTGTTCGCTCTCATTCCACACCAGTTCCGTCCGCTCTTCCCACATTTCCCTCTGCCCATTTGGAGTAACTGCCCCAAAAGCAGCCAAAGTTCAGCGAGATAAGTGGTGGACCCTGAGCGTCACATTACATTTTCCCTCAGGAAGGAGGGCCTTTCCTTCAAGCATGCCTCAAATGTGCTCCACGTGCCACTGGAAGCCGGCGGGGAGCGCGGGATCCTGGGCTGGCCTCCCCATCCACCACCACCGGAGCAGGGAGAAGATGCCATGGCATGGGGGTGGAACTGGATGATTGTTAATGTGATCCCTTTTAACCCAAAGTATGCCGTGGTTCCACGTCCTGCTGCGCAGGAAGGATGGGGAGAGGGAAGGTCTGTTGGATAAGCAAAGGCGCCAGCCAAGCATGCCAGTCAGCTGGAATAAAAGGATATATCCATGAAAATATAAGTGGGAGCCACCAGATGGGTCAAGAGCGGTGTCCAACCATAGAATCCTGGAGCAGTTTGGGTTGGAAGGGACCTTAAAGCTCATCCAAGTTCCATTCCCTGCCATGGGCAGGGACACCTTCCACTATCCCAGGCTGCTCCAAGCCCTGTCCAACCTGGCCTTGGACACTGCCAGGGATCCATCCACCCTCCATTTTTCAGAGCTCCCATTTACAAACTGGCCCTTGGACACTTCCAGGGATCCATCCACCCTCCATTTTTCAGAGCTCCCATTTTACAAACTGGCCCTTGGACACTTCCAGGGATCCATCCACCCTCCACTTCTCAGAGTTCCCGTTTACCCTCCACAGCAGCAGGACACCTCCCCTGCTCCCTGACACCGTCTCATCCCTGTCTGTCCATCCCTAGCGCCGGTATCCCTCTGGAATGGCCCGTGCCAAGGGCTGTCTCTCCTGAATGACGCTGGAGCGCAGGACGGGCACCCGGAAGGCACCGCCTCGGCCCCCAAAAGCCACGGGGCCGTTCCTGTTTGCGTCTCCAGCCACAGCTGCTCCCTTGTCCTCTGGCACGGCACACTCTGGTTAATCATTCCTCAGGCACATTGAGCGTCCCGGGATTCTTATCGGAGAGAGCAAAGTCCGATCGGCAACGCCATTGGGAAGAGGCAGGAGGGTTCCCCGGCAAGGGCGGCAAAGCTGCGCCGGAGCAACGCCATCTCCAGGCTGGGATACAGGGGATGGGATGCCAAGGCACAGCCTGGGAGGCACCAGGCCTTCACTTGCACCTTCCTAGCACAGCTCCCAGCTCCAGATCGTGGAATCCTGGAACGTCCTGTAAGGATCATCCACGCCCTGCCGTGGGCAGGGACACCTCCTGCTAGCCCAGGCTGCTCCAAGCCCCATCCAAGCTGGCCTTGGCCATCCCTTCCCAGGGATGGGGCAGCCACAGCTTCTCTGGGCAACCTGTTCCACCACCTTCACCACCAGATCACACTCTGGCCATTCCCACCAGGAGGAATCCATGAGGCCCCTAACAAGAAGAGGGAAAGCAGAGCAGGATCCCAGCTCTCTTTGAAATAACCATGCCCAGGAGCCATTTAATTCCCTCTTTCTGGCAGCTGGGATGGCTCTGTCCTGGAAGGGCCCTGGCTGATAAGGGTGAGGGAGAGCAGGGAAACCTGCCCATCCAGAATCCCAAGGCTCCTCCTTGAGCAGGATTCCTTCCCCATATCCCTGCAAGCAGCAGCCCTTCCACACCCCATTCCGTGCACAGGCTCAGCCGGATCTCTGTGCCACCGTTCCCATCCTGGTCACACCTCCAGCACGACTCCCTCTAATCCACCTCCTTCCTGAAGCTTCTCCCTGTCTGTGTCCGGGCATTGCTCCCAGGGCACCAACCCCTGGAAGGGGCCTTACCCAAGACACGGGCAAAGTTCCTCCTCACGGAGCCTCATGCTGACGTCGCCTTTCCAAATCCCAACCTGCCCTTTTGTCAGGCTTTAGGGATCCACCCTCCCACCAACAGCTCTCCGGCCTTACTCCACCTGGAGGTCTCCTCCTCTTTTCCCAGGATAAGGGAGTTCTGGGGTCTAGGAGAGAGGAGTTTTGGAGAAAGGGGAGGGAGAAGCACCAGCACAACCATCACAAGACCAGGCCAGAAGCGGCGGCGTTCGGCACTGGCCTTTCCCTGAGGAGAGGACAAGGATGAGTCCTTTGGCTGAAGACTCCAGGAACCTCCTGCTGGGAAGGACGTGGCAGCTTCCCCCCAGTGTCCAGAAATGCCACCTGGGCGTGGCGATGAGCTCAAGGGAATGTTTCTGTCTCCTCCCTGCTCTGCTCAAGCCCTGGGATGGAGCCAGGCTCAGCGGCATCCTCATGTCACCTGCTCCTGTTGAGGGCGGGGGAGCTTCAAACAGAGGGAAGAGAGAGGAGAACCACGGAACAATCCCACTGGGAAGAGAGATGGAGAGGCAGAGGGGAAAGCAAGGCAAGCCGTGGAAGGGCTGGGGGAGCCCGTGCCGTTACCTGCTCGGATCCAGCGCATCCTGAGCATGGTGAGAGCCGACAGTCAAGCTCCCGCTGCCTCCCTGCTCTCTCCCCGTGTCATTATTCCGTGAGCTCAGCTCCTCCAGCTCCCAGGGCTGCCGCTGCCTGCTGGTTTTTCTATTCCCTCCGGGAAGAGTGGGAGGGCCGGGGAGGCGGCCGGGCGGCCGCTGCTCCGCGCTGGGATTTGGGACCGCCGGGGGATTACCCGCAGGGATGGTCATGTGTTTGTGCTGTACCAGCTTCCCCGCGCCCATTCCGGCACGGGCTGACTCCCGGCTCCCAAAGAACTCCGGGCAAAGCCTCTTACCTTCCCCACGGCGCCAGCCAGGCCCCGCAGTGACTGTCACCTGTGCCGCCACCGCGTCCCCAAGCCGCTCCTCCCAGGCTTTTCCAAGGTGCTCTCCCACCCCTGCCACAGCAGGCTCCGTGTGGGAAAAATGCTCTCTCCAGCATCAGGGCTCGGAGATGGATTTGGGGGCAGGCAGAGGGTGAAGAGTGAGCAGGAAGCCCTGAAAGAGCCGGTTGTTTAAGGCATTCCAAGAAAAGCGATGTTCCGATCCGTGCAGCTGCGTTTCTGTGTCAAGCCCAGGAACCTAAAACACGGGATGCCAGAATGGAGGCCCCCAGGTTCCACTGTCCTCCTGTGCTCCTTCTGCTCCCAGCTTTCAGCCTCAAGACATCCCAAAAGCAACAGGAAGACTCGGGAGAGGTCTCTGGATTCTCATGGATATGCTGGTTTACAGCAGCAGGAGTCTGAGCAGCGAACTCCTTCTCCACTCATTCCCACCACCACCACCAAATCCCTCCTTATGGCCCAGCACGGGGGATGAGGGACAATCCCAGCTGTCCTGGGGTCACCTCACTGCCTCAGCTCCAGCATTTTATATTCCTTCATCCAAGGAAAACAGGGGAATGCTCCAGACCTCTTCCTGCAGGGCAACACTTCCTCCTCACAGGCACCAAGTGCTCCATAATCAAAATCCCCAGGAATCTTACCACCAGCAGGAACATGGGAACAGGTTTGTCCAGAGAAGTTGTGGATGACAGAGGGAGGGTTTAGATGGAATATTAGGAAGAAATCCTTCCCTGTGAGAGCGCTGAGGCCTTGGAATGGATTTCCCAGGGAAGCTGTGCCTGCCTCATCCTGGAATGTCCAAGACCAGGTTGGACGAGGCTTGGACCAACCTGGGACAGTGCACGGAGTCCCTGCCCGCGTAGGTCTGGATGATCCTTGAGGTCCCTTCCCACCCAAACCACTCCAGGATTCCATGATCACGCATATCCAAACATTCCCACAGGCAAAACCATCCACTCCTGGTCACTCCAAGCTCAGAGATCCCTGGGCACACACACAGCCCAGCAACCCCTGCACGGACACACGGCTGCTCCACGGACAACATTCCCACTGCTCCAGCCACGGAGCAGCTCCACGGAAACCTGCGGAGCTGCTGGATAACCCTCCTGGAAACCTCCCCGTCCTGCTGCACCAACTCCTGCCTTTCCCAGCTCCACCTCGGCCCCAAACCTGCTCGCTTCTCCTGCCTCTGTTCGTTTCCCCAGTTCCCGCTTCCCAGCCCCCGCCGGCCCCGCTCCGCACACCTTTCCCGCTGTACATTCTTCCCCGAGCCCTTATCTCATAAATTAGCCGGGAGAGGGATCCCAAATAGCTGAGCCGTGGCGTAAGCGCTTCCCTGAGGCCGGGGCGGGCGGGAGCCAGGGAAAGGTTGGGAGCAGGATGCCAGCCAAGGGTCAGACGCTGTCAACTCCCCTCCTTTCCCTTTGAATCCAAACACAAACGCTCCAGGAACACTCCCAAACCCATGGAAAGCTCCTTTCCCTGCACTGCCAGAACCCCCCTCCCGGCAACCCGCGCCGGCTGCTCCGGGATTTTTTTTGCCTGAGGTCTCCTCAGCAGGATGGTCCTGGGCGCCTCCAAACCCCTGGATCAGCTGTGCTAACACAAACCAGGGAATTCGGGAAGATTCCTGAGTGGGGAAGGGATGATCCACGAGGATCATCCAAGTCCAACTCCTGGCCCTGCACAGGACAATCCCAAAAATTCCACCATGCGCCCAAGGACAACAAGAATCTTCCTAACACAGGTGAAGCCCAGCTTGAGGACGCTCAGCATGGAAAAAGCCAGGATTGCATTCCCAGCACCTTCATCCCAGGAAAGGGTGAAGTTATTCCCAACGCATCTTCTCCCTCAGAGGCTTTTCCCAAACACCAGAGCAAAGCCTGGGATCTTCCCCATCATTTTTCTGCTTCTCCATCCTCACACGCCTCAGATCTCACCCTCAAAGAGCAGCCAGCCATATTCCAGGGAAATAAGGATACCTGGGAAAACAAGGACACCCAGGGAAACAAGGATATCCACGGAAGCAAATATATCCAGGAAAGCAGGGATATCTAGGGATACAAGGATACCCAGAAAAACAAAGGGCACCCAGGAAAACAAAGACATCCATGGAAATAAATGCATCCAGAAAAACAAGGATACCCAGGAAACCAGGACACACAAGGAAATAAGGATATCCATGAAAACAAGGGGTACCCAGGGAAACAAGGATATCCAGGAAAACAAGGAAATCCTGCCTGAGCAAACATTCAGGAAAATTTGGGAAAATCCAGGCCCATCCCTCACAGCTGAGCAAACCGGAGGCACCAAAAAGGCCTGAGATTTTTGGGAGCAATTGCTTCCCAAAACAAGCCTGGTTCTGTGGATGGGACCAGCCACCAATTCCAGGCAAATTCCAGGATTTGGAACGACCACGGGCACCGATTCTTCCCCAGCTCCACCAGCACAGCCCCCACTCCCAAAAGTCTCCATGAGGAGCCCGGTTAATCCTTGTCTGACACTGGGGAATACCCAGGGCTCAGGGATTTCTCCGAAATTTTCTGAGATTCCTTACAGCAGGCTCAGATCCCAGGAATACCAGAGTCAAGCAAAGGAATGAGAATTCCCAAATTATTCCAGGGTTCTCAGCCTGCAGGGAGAAATCTCTTCAGGGATGGGATGATCTGTGAGGAGAAGGGAATATTTCACCCCAAGAGAAAAACAGGTTGGAAAACTATTTTCTTATGATGGGAATTCACAGATAAGTTTTAAAGGAGTGATGGGATAATTCATTTATTCCTGTAAATTATTAAATTCCGACAGGTCTATTGTTTACCACATCCAAAAAACCATTAATTCCTCGGGAGGGCCGGATTCCAGAATAAATCCAAGTCCATGCCGTGATTTAAGGCCCTGACCTTCACTCCCCAAAAACAAAAACCAGAGGATCAGTTTGGCCTCAGAATTCCTCAGAGAACCACAATTAAATCGGGCACGAGAGGGAAAAACTGAGCAGCAATTCCTGGTGGTAAAAATTTCTCCTCTTCCCTTCTCCCCCTCCAGCTCCGTGTTGGAACAGATGCTCTGAAACAACAGCGGGAAAGGGACTGAGCTGCCCAAACAAAGTTGTGCTCCATGGAATATTTGGTTTTAAGAAGGATTTCACAGCTGAGGGTAAGAAATACCCTTCAGGCACAGTTTCCTTGGATTTTCCATGGATTTTTTTTTGACAGGGACAGGATGGTTTTGATTCAAGAGAAAGAAAGAAGGAGAAAGAGATAAAAAGAGGGAAAAATAAGGAGGAAAAAGGGAGAGAAAGGAGGAACAAACCAAAGAAAGGCGGAAAAAACCAAAGAAAGTAGGAAAAAAAAGAAAGGAGGAAAAAAAAACAAAGAAAAGAAGGAGGAAAAAAAACAAAGAAGCAAGAAAAAAAAACCAAAGAAAAGAAGGAGGAAAAAAAACCAAAGAAAGGACGGGAAAAAAGAGAGGAAGAATCCCGGAATGGCTGAGGTTGTCAGGGATCTCTTGGAGTCGTCTTGCTCAAGCAGGATCACCCTCAGCACCCGGAAAGAACAGGAAAATAGGAAAAGCAAGAAATGTCCCCTCTGTAATAAAGATGCTCTGGGGAGAGGGAGAAATTCCACGTCTCCAGCTGAAGAGGGGGAGAGCTGGTCCATAAATAAGGTTGGGATGCTGAGCCAGAGCTCTGCAGGACTCCCGGGAGATGCTCTCTCAGCGGGAGAGGAGGATTTAGGATCCTGGCCCAAGCAAAGTCCTAAAACCAAAGGGAAGCCTGGAAGGCTGCAGGGAACAGGGGCTGGGAGCAGCCCATAGGAGCTGCTCCCATCCTCCCTAATCCTGGGGCTGCTGGGAATCTGGGATCCCGGCTGGAACTAACAGGGGCTGCTTCTTCCTTTGAAGAAGAGGGATCACATGGATGCCGAGAGAGAGGGGAGCGAAGAGGAAGCAGCTGGAGCTTCCACCCACTCCCAAGAGCATCTTCTGCTCCCACTTCCCAGGATAAATCCTCCTACCAGCCAAAGAATCCACAGGGACACCCCCAAGTGTGCCCCCCTGGAGGCTCACTGCACATTCCCACTGCTCCAAAGGGGATCCCAGCTCCGGAGTTGACCCACGGATCGGGATCCACCCTGGGATCTGTTGGTGTACCAGGATATTCCCTGAAGCAGCACATCCGCATGCCAGGGGCTCATCCCAAAGGACACAGCCCGTGGCAACCGAACCTCGGCCTGGCAAGTGACCCGCTGGAAAACAAGGGAAGGGAACGAAGCAACGAGGGGGAAAGAGAAGGAACCAACCACTGCACAAGGAAGAGCGGAGCGTGCCAAGAACGCCGGAGCAGGGAAGGGAACGTGGAGCCGAGGCAGGAAAAACAATGGGATCGGGCTCCCAGCACATCCCAGTTCAGCCACGAGCAACCACGCTTCATCCCACAGAGGCCAAACGCTCTTCCCGAGCAGTTTTCCACCCTGGTGGGAAGGAGAGCGATCCACAGCCAGGCAGGGATCCGGGCTCCGGGAAACATCTGGGGTCCACAGGCCAGAGCCACTGCCATGAGCCTGCTCCTGCTCCAAGGATGGCGAGGGACATCCCAAGGTCCTTGCTGGGCTCGCGGTGGGAATCTAAGGCACGGCACTGCACAGCTCCCAGGATATCCAGCTTGGAGGATGCACAACTGCCCCGGGACAGGGATCCGTGCCGTTCCAGAGCTGGACAAGGCTAGGATGGTACGGAGCCAGGCTGGGAGAGCTGGCATTGCTCAGCCTGGAGAAGGGAACGCTCCACGGAGACCTCAGAGCCCCTTCCAGCGCCTGCAGGAGCTCCAGGAGAGCCGGAGAGGGACTCTGGCAAAGGGCCTGGAGTGACAGGACAAGGATGGACGGCTCCCCACTGCCAGAAGGCAGGGACAGACGGGACACCGGGAAGAAATCCTTCCCCGTGAGGGTGCTGAGGCCCCGGCACGCATTTCCCAGAGAAGCTGCGGCCGCCCCTGGATCCCTGGAAGCGCCCAAGGCCAGGCCGGCCGGGGAGCACCCTGGGCTGGTGGAAGGAGCCCCTCACCCACGGCACCGGCTGATTCTCCAGCCCCATTCCCACCCAGCCCGTTCTTACGGCGGGATATATCCCGGGCTTACCTTCGAAGAAGCGCTGCAGAGCCTCCGTCTCGTCCACCACCTCCATGGCTGGGCCATGCACGGGCCGGGCCCGGCTCAGTCCCTGAGGGGGCAGGGGGGCATGGCCCCGGCCCGGGGGAGGGGGGGGATCCTCCTCGGCCGCCACCGCCCTCAGCGCCGGGCCCAGCTCGGCCGCCCGCTGCCCATCGGCGTCCGCCCGC
>WEKY01047106.1:54782-83061 GCA_013390045.1 Picathartes gymnocephalus
ACCCCGTAATGACTCCAATCGGATAAATCCAGGCCCGCCGGGAATAACGCCCATGAAGTTCCGAGTTCTGGGAGCGCCGGGGCCCTGCCAGACCCCAAACTGTGGGGCCTTTCTGCTGCAGGCCAGCCGGGGCACAATGAGGGATTGTCCAGCCCCACATCCCAATTGAGAAGGGCAGATTCTCCGGGATATATAAATATATTTATCCCGCTCCCACAGCTGTGCAGTGACCAATTCTTCTCCTCCCGGGAGAGGAGGGGGATTGAGGATTGGGGACAGTAATGGGTCTATTATTTCGGCTTGGAGAGAACGAGCCCTTTTTTCTCCTCTCTCTCTCTCTCTCCACATTAAGACAATTGTTATTCCTTGTTCCCCTTGTTCCTGCTCTCAGCCCCTCGTTTCGGGCACAAGCTGCGTGGGAAGGAAGGGAAATTAAGGGAAAATGGATTTTTTTCCTGGGAAAGCCGAGCGCCAGCCCAGCCTAAACCCGCGTTGCATGCTGGTCCATAATATTTTAGTGAAGTGAAGATTAAACCCAGCACCTAAAAGTCAGAATTGGACTGGATGATCCCTGGGGGTCTTTTCCAACTCAGGATATTCCATGATTCTAGGATTTAGAACCCCAGAATGCACGATTCTGTCATTTAGAATCCATGCAATCATATCCCATGGTCTTACGGATTCATAAAATCATCATCTGATTTGTAGAATCACATTCCATGATTCTGTGATTTAGAATCCTGGAACGGTTTGGCTTGGGAGGGGCCTTAAAGCTCATCCATGGAATTATCCAGCTGGGAATAGCCCCAGGCCGTGAGATCCTGCTTTACAACTCCAGAGTCGTGTGTGGCTGTGTCCCTCACTCTGCAGGACACTGGGAAAATCCCAGTTGGGACTCACCTTCCTTGCAGGAAGATCCCGGCATCCAAAGGGCAGAGTTCCACTCTATTCTGGCTCAAACATCCAAAATACTGAACATCTGGGATGCATTTTTGACTGAGTGCACTCGACCTCCTCTTCTATCCCTGTCATTCCCATCCACTCCCAAAATTCCCCTCGCAATCCACTTTGCTTGCACCAAAATCCTTCTCTGTATAGGGCAGGACGACTTTAACTTAGGATAACTCAAGGTATCAAGACCCTTCCTTAATTTCCTCCTCCACCAAAGGACGGATTCCTAGAACTCATCTTGAGGGACTCGAGGGATCACGGAATCCTGGAAGGGTTTGGGTGGGAAGCGACCTTAAATCCCATCCAGTTCCACCAGCAGTTCCACAAGTTCCTGTGACCATAAAGCCGGGTCCAAGGAGGACTGGAAGGTTTGGGAAAGAACCCTGAGCCCAGATTTGGAACCCTCTGGATTGACCATGTTGGCCTTGGCTTGGGATTCCCCATCCTAAAGTGTAAAATCCTGTGGAGCAACTAATTTACAACAAAAATAGGATACTTCCCTCCTTTCCCTAGGGACAATGCCAACATTCCCACATCCCAACCTTCCCGAGTGCCACACATCCCTTGCCAGTCAGGAAAATCCCTCTGGGAACGGCTCATTAAGGATTCAGATCCTCCCATTTGAGGGTTCTGCCCTCACCAAGTGGCTGCCATTCCCAGAACACCCTCCCCTTTGGATATATCCCTAGGAATCTTTGCTCCTTCCCATCTTTCCTCCTTCCCTGGCGCCCAAATCGAGGTGTGGACAATCCATGTCCTTCCCACCTGAGTTCTCCTCCTGCCTCCCCGTCCTGCTCAGCTCCCACTCCCAAGGAATGCTGCTCTTTCCCTTCCTGGACCTGATTAAAGGAAAAAGACCCTCTGGAAAAACACACCAAAGGGATGGAGCCAACCTCATCCACATGGGATGGTCCAGCTCCCTTCCTGCAGTGAGCTGGGAATGCAGCACCTAGAGAGCTCTGAATCCCAAAAAAAAAAAAATCAAAGGTACTGCTTTGATCCATAGAGAGGCAGCTCCAGCAGATCCAAACCCAGTCCCTCCTTGGTTTTCCTTTCTCCTGCCCTCCACATTTCCCACGTTTCTCCTCGCTTCCTAAACCCCTCCCTGCAAACCCTGCTCTCCCTATCCCACGTGGCTGGAGGGACATTACTTGGGATATTACTCATGGAAGGCGTGGCTGGGGCTCCCTCCGGCGCCGAATTTCAAAGTCCAGTTTCCAACAAAATAATAATTCAGGAATTTCCCCCCTCCCTTACCCCATCCCAACCTCTAGCTGGGATTCCTAGGCACGGAAGGATTTGGAGTCTATTTTTAGCCTTTTTCCACCAGCCCTGAACACGGACACCTCAGTCTCTGGAAGGGCGCCGGAATCATCGATCCGGCTCGCGCGAGGCTCAGCCAAGCAGGGATCACGGATCCAGGGATATCCAACGGATACAAGACCTGTTTCTCCTGGTGGGACCGGGTCCCAGAGAAGCTGCTGTGGAGATGCTGGTATACTTGGAATCTCTTACTCACGCGCCACCCCAATCCAGGCACGAATCCCCCAAATCCCAGACGGTTTGGGCGGGAAGGGACCTCAAAGCTCATCCCATCCCCCTTCCACTATCCCAGCTTGCTCCAAGCTTTGTCCAGCCTGGAACAGCCACTTCCAGGGATAGGGCACCCACAGCTTCTCTGGGAAATCCTTTCCAGGGCCGCTGGAGGCGGAAGAAGAGCTCCCTCCGTTATCTCCTCCCGGCGGGACGCCCGCACGGATCAATCCCTTCCTGGTTATCCATTAACTCCAGAGGGTTCCTTCCCCAGACGGAGACAACACCTCCATTGATTCCCGCAGGAATCAGGGAGGAACCCAGGTCCTGGGAGACCTCAGGAGCTGGAATTGTGGGGACTCCACCCAGGCCGGGAGCAGGGAAGTGTCACCCACCCCGCTCCCAATGAGGACATCCGGGCTCCACGGAAAACTCTTGCCTGCTCTGCCAGGACAAACAAGGACGAGCTTCCTTGCTTCCCAAGGAAGCTCTGCGGTGGGAGGGATGAGCACAGATTGCTGGAAAACCCAAGGAGAGACTGCTGAAGAGGCAGGAAAACGCAAACGCCGCTGGAAGAGGCCAGGAATTACATCTGGACCATCACCCTCAGTTTGCAGTTTCCTTTCCCTCTTTTCCAGCGGAAACACAACCTGGAATCCTTGGGAAAACCCTGAGGAACTATTTGTGCCACGCTGGTTTCCATTGAATTAATTAACAGTTAGATCCCAGCTTTAATTAATTAAGTAGTCCCATTATTTTCCCTCATTTTCTTTGCTTGCTGGGGAACACTTCAAAAATTGTTGGAAAATTCGGGGGTTTTTTTCCTGTAGTTCCGGATTTTTCGTCAATGGATTGGAAACAACTTTTCTCAATAAACCAGAATTTTTTTTCCTAAGGCCACCAACACACCCAGCAGCCAGAGACTCTCCTTGGAAAACACGACTACATCCCTAAGGAAGGCTTTTAATAGGTTTTATAGCAGCATCCCCCATTCCTGCTGTGTCCACATCCAAATATTTTCACCCTTAAAAACGGAATTAAAACAGCCTCTCCCAAACATGGATTATTCCGTGTTTATCCAAGGATAGCAGCCAGAGTTGGATGTTTTCCTTCCTCAGGAGAGGAAGGGTTTCCAGAAGAGCCAATATCCCTTTATGAGGCTGATATAGCTCTGGGTAGGGGGAAAAAAATCCCACAAAACCATCCCAAACCATCAGGCACTTCAACATTCCAGCACTTTTTATAGGCATTTTTATAGGAACTCAGTAGTTCAGCCACCTTTGAGCTCTTAATTCCCTGATAGTCCCTTCAGGAGCAGCCATAAAAACAATTCCATGCAGCCATTAATAGGATTACACACTTCCAGGCACTCCTTTTCTCCCCGGAGTTCTCCTGGCTGGCCAGCGAGCTCCAGGAATTTTCCTGCCCTTATTCCCCCAACCCTGCAAGCCGTGAATGCAGCTTTTCCCTTTTCCAGGATATGAATTACATGGAATTATTCAGCTGGGAACAGCTCTCAAGCAGTGGGATCCTGCTTTTACAGATCCAGAGCCGTGTCCTGCGGGACACTGGGAAAATCCCAGTTTGGACTCACCCGGCTCACAGAAGGATCCCAGCAGCACCTTGATGTTCATCCCAAGGGGAGATCTCCAAACTATTCAGGCTGGAATACCCAATATATTGAATATTTGGGATATATCCTTGACTGGGAGCACTCAGGCTCTTCTTCTATCCCCGTCATTCCCATCCACTCCCAAAAAATTCCTCGTTTGCACTAAAATCCTTCTTTTTATAGGACAGGTTGGATTTAACTCTGAGTAACTCAAACCACCCCGTTCCTTCTTTAATTTCCTTGTCCACTGAAGGAGAGATTCCTAGAACTCACCTCAAGGGACAGGGATCACAGAGTCCTGGAACGGTTTGGGTGGGAATGGACCTTACAGATCCAGTTCCACCTCCCACTGCTTCCAGGACAACTTCCAGCTTGCTCCAGCCTGGCTGTGGGATGGAAAATCCACAACCTCTGGATGTTCCCCCAAGTTTTTTTCCCCGCTGCAAAGGCTGAGATCCAGAACAGAGAGAGATGGAGAAGAGGACAACCGACCCCCCGGTGATTCCCTGGATCCTTCCCGAGAGCCCTTCCCACACCCAATTCCTGGTGTCCTTCCCACCTCTCCGACTCGCTCGCCACCCTTTAAAAGGCAGAAAACCTCAGGCAATTCCCAACCAGCCACGTCCAGCACATCCTCGGGAACAGTCACACGCTCCAGCCATGCTTCCAACATCCATTTTATACAGAGTGCCATAGAATATACAGAAAATTTATATACATCCGTGTTTCTGGAATTAGGCTATAATTCATCCGGATCTTTCTTTACAGTGGGATTAGTTCGGATCTTTCGTACAGAGGTACAAAAAAAAAAAATCAAAAAAAAAAAGTCACGTGGAGAATGAAGGGCACATGAGGAGTGCTTGAGTTTCCTTGGAATCTTCATGCTGGAGCAGCTCGGAGCAGGGATTCGGAGGGCAGCATTCCCGGGATGAGCATGGGGATTGCAGGATGCTGGGCTGTTTTCCCCCCCCTCCAAAATTGCATATCCAAGTGCTCCGAGCCCTGCCAGAAGCAGTGGGAGCGCCTCAGAGCTCCCCAGAAGGGCTGGTTCTCCCAAAAACTCCAAAGGCTTCGGCTCTAAGGAGGCGCTTAGGATCCAGCAGGAAACAAATTCCAGAGGAATCCTGCTCTGAGCTGCCCCAGCACGAGATGGGACACAGGTGACAAGCAGGAAGGGCTTTTCCAGAGAGGCAGAGCCAAAGGAAAGGGGCTCGCAGGGCACAACATTCCAGACAGGGAGACAGCCCATTCCCAAATATCCCTGTGCCGTTAGGAATTCTGCTTAGCGCCAGGACAGGAGCTCGAGAGCATTCCCTGGACTCGTGGAGGGGGAAAGGCAGGAAGCTGGAGCTGCAGGTGAGGCCACTTTGCTGCCACCAAGCGCCGGGAACATCCCGGGAAAGGAGTTAGGACCCAAAGGGTGTGGCAGTGTCCTAGGAAAAACCCCCTGCCGGGATCCCTTTTTGCACACAAACTTCCCAAAATTGGATATCCCGGCAGGACGGGCCCGTGCCACCCCCGCCTGGGACTTCCGACTCTGAGCCATGGGAACTGCGCAAAGCCCGGGACAGGAAGCAGGGAAGTAGAATCCCAAAAGAAAAAAACCAAAACAAAAACAAACCACCAAGGTCAAGGCTTGCTCCTGTGCTGCAAGGATTTTCAGGAATCAAGAGGTGGAGACAGGGAGCGGTTCCCTTCATCCCACAGGTGCGCTGGGAAGGTGGGAAAGTCAGGACATCAGAGGGACTGGACACAACAAGGAAAAATTCCCAGGGAGCTTCCCTTTGGAAGGGGGCTGCTCCAGAGCCAGGGAGAAACGCGGTGTGGGTTGGAGGAAATCGCCGGCCCCGGGTCGGGATTTGCTTTTGGCACTTGGATACGACCTCAGGCAGCAGGGAAAAGTGGGAAGATGTCGGAAGCCCTGGCTGAGGCAGAATGGGAGAGCTCGGGAGCAAAGGCAGCTCCCTACCAAGCCTTGGCCACACTTCCATACTCCCAGAGAAGTGGGAAAGGAAGGTGGGAGATGTCTGATCCCAGAAATCTGGGACCTGGAGCCAGGGAGAGCAAAGGCACAACAGGTATGAACTCAAAAAAAACATGGGAAAAACAATGGGAATGGAGACAGCAAAGCACTGGGAGGCTGATGATGATTCCCTACGACAAAGCAAGGAATTGCCCTAATCCTTGGATGTTTGGAATTTCCAGCCCTTAAGCAGCGCCTCGGAGCTGGAAGAAGGGGAAGGACAGCAGTGACTGGTGATCCAGCCCCCTTCACATCCCTCTCTCGATCCATAACTCCCCTGTGGATCTGACTGGAGAACAAAGGACTCCCAGAATGAATCCCAGCAGCTTCCAGCTGCAATATTCCCTCCTCTCCTCCTCTTCCCACAGCTGCCAAAGCTGGGCAGCGTTTGCCTCCAGCAGGATCCACGGAGCATTGCTTCCTCCACCCAGAAGCCATGAGAGGGAGCTTTGGCACAAGAAATGAGGCTCTTCCCGAAATCCAGCGGCTCTTCCCAAAAATCAGCACTGCAAAGGCTCCGGGAACGAAGCAGCGAGCCCAATTCCAGGCAGTGCTTTCCAAGTGCTTCCTTCAGAGGAATTTCTCAGCAGAGCAATCCATGCAGAGGCGCTGCTGGAATTCCAACCTCCCCTCTCCTGCAGCGCCGTAACACTGCAAGCAGGGAATCACAGAATTCCAGAATCGTTTGGGAGCTCTTCCAGTCCCCACCCGCTGCCATGGGCAGGGACATCTTGCCCTAGCCCAGGTTGTTCCAAGCCTTATCCAACCTGGCCTGGAATATTTCCAGGAATGAGGAATCCACACCTCCCTCGGCAACGCCTGGATGTTCCTCAAAGGGCTGCAGTTACAGCCATCATCCCTAAATCCCTGGGAATTAAACACTCCTGGCTCCCATCCCGCAAAGCCAGGATGTCCTACTGCCAAGGGAAGGATATCCCAGAATGGATAAGGATAAACCCAAGCATCCAGGGGAGCTCCAGCCCAGCAATTCCCAGGGCAAACACAGAAGGGCTCTGCTGCCCACAGAAATTCGATGGAGGTTCTTGGATACCGCCTCAAAACACAAATCCAAACACACCCATTCCAGCAATAATTAATGCCACCTAATTCCCACTGCCAGGGGTAAATCCTGATTATTCCTAAGTCCCAATTTGTAGGTGAAAGCTGTGTGGGCGACTCCATGGAAAGAATATTATTATCCGCCTGCAGGAAAAGAGCAGCAAAAGCTGGGAAAACATCAAAGTGCATGGAGAATGTGTTAGATACTGATCCTGGATCCCCACGCTCAGAGCTTTTCCTCCTTCTCATGTGCCCTTGGAAACAGATTTCCCACTTAAATGCTGCTTGGGACCATCAGCTATTCCTGGAATCTAACATCCTAAAAGGATAGAACTAGGAATGGCTGGAATTCTATATCCACGCTCCCCACCCTCTCTGCCATCCCAGCCCTCTGCAGAGGCCAAAATACCTCCCACAAATCGTGTCTGCTTTGGAAAAAAGTTCCTAGAAAGTTCCAAGGATCCCATTTAACTGCTTTGGAACAGTTTTCCCATGTGCTACCAAGGATGTGGAATGAGCCACCAGCAGCCTGAGAGAAAGGAGGGATGAGGTGGCTCCTGAAATAGGTGAGAGGAACAGGAAGCAAAGAAGAGAGGGAAGTTTTAGGAGGAAATGAATATTCCAAAAAGGAGAAGGCAGTCCCTGAAGGAGAAGGAATAATGATAAATATACTGGAAAAGGGCCAGTATATCCTCAGCACTTCAGGATCCTTCCCAAATTTTTGGCACTGCTGCAACGAAAGCAACAATAAAATCAATTCACCGGTGCAGAAGAGCCTCAGCTCCATTCCTCTGCCAAGAAACTCCTGGAATAGTTTGTGTTGGAAAGGACCTTCAAAGGTCACTCAGCCCAAGGCAGAAGGACCAGACGGATTTTAAGGATGAGGCATGGAATGCGTGACCTGCCGGGATCCAGGATCTGGGGTGTCAGGCACTTCCAGCACTGCCTCTGCACAAAGTGGAAGATCCCGCTGGAATATCACGGGAATATCCCAAGATCAGAAGGCACAAAGCTGAGGAGGAGGAAGCAGGAGCCAAGAGATTCGGAAAACTGGAGATGCTTCGTATTCCCAAAGACAGAGCGGGAATAGAAAGCAGGAAGTGCGTACAGTACAGACCAAGGAGGTAGCTGCAGCTTTAGCATTTATTTCAGCATTCCAGGTGTGCTTTTCCAGGAGGAAATGGGACATCAGCCTTTCCAAATGCCCAGAGAGCAAAGGAGTGATGGGAATGGAGACACGGAATTGCTGGGGATCAAGACACGGAGACATTTAAAGCAGAAATCATTCCAAGAACGTGGATTTCTTTGGGAGGACTGGGATCAGATCTGTTTGTCAACAAAAACCAGGAATTATCCGTGACGGGATACAACGAGAACCTTCAAGGGGCTCTTTTGTGCCTTTACTCCTTGACCTGTGGCAAGCCCAGCTCCCGGGAATTAGGTTCTTCCAGGCTTTTCCAAAGTCCAGTAATCACAGAGAAAAAAAAAACAAAAAAAAACCAAAAAAAAAACCCCAAAAAACCACAGCATTCCAGGCTGCTTCCTGTCAGGGCAAGGGAAGGCCGTTCCCATGGGATACAGTTCCAATGGCACAGAGAGGGAAACAGTCACCCAAGGATTGAGTCTTCCAGGACACAGGGAAGGGACTTTCTAGTGCAACATTTGAGCCACAGAACATCAGCAGGTTCCCACTGGAATCACTTCAGGAGGGAGAATATCCCGCTTTTCCTCACCTGGAGGCACCTCCCACCAGTAGTTCCATCTAATCCCAGGTATCCAAGTCGCTCCCAGGGACAGAGATGATCTTTTTCCTTAGTGTTTTAAAGTGCTTTGCAGATCCCAAGCTCTGCCTTAGTGCTAAGGGTTAATTCCTGCCGGGAATAAGGGCAGGAGTGAGCTCCTTATCCCAACTCCCGGGCCAGGAGGGGAGCTAGCCCGCTAGCCCCGGCCTCCCTTTTCCCCTCAGCTCCCCTTTTCCCAGATTTTTGTGCGTATTCCTGAAAAATCACCTCAGTAGTGCTTCCTGAGAGCAGGAATTCCTCCTTACCCTGTGCTGTGCTCTCCAACCACGCTGCTCCCTGCTCCTCTTTTAAGGACCCACAAAAACCAGAAAGGAACTTCTGGCTGCTCAGAATTAAAGGATTTTTCCTTCTCCAAATCCCTCTGAACCCAGAGCGGGGCTTCCTCCCTCTGACCGCACTCAGGGGAAAGGTCACTTTTGGAACTTTGAAAGGGCAGGGACGGTGTTTTCCTGCCCCGCCTGAAGCGCTTCTGTAACGGGTAAGGAGCAGGGGGCTGGAGCATCCCACGCTGGCTGGAGTGGGATACCAGCACTTGGACACGGCATCCCGTGGAATTCCCTGCACCCAGGGTTACTGACACCGATGCACACTGGTTATAAAGTGCTCCTCCCGTGGCGTCCGATCCCGCTGGAAGCTCAGCCCTGGCCCATCCCGGGGCTTCTGGAGCCCACAGGGACAACGGGAACCCTGGGATTTGCCAGGAGCTGAGCTCCCAGGAAGCACAGCGTCCTCCCACAGTGGAAACAGCGCTGCTGAGGAGGGGGGGAAAGGGAGCAACCACGGGATTGTAAGGAAGTTAAACCAGGAATTTCTTTTCCAGGGAGGGAGGACGGAGCTCCGGGGAGAGCCATCGGTAACTGCTGAGCTTTGAGGGGGAGTTGTGGCCATTCAAGGCCTTTTCCAGGTCCCAAGAATGTTTCATTTCCTAGGATAGGTAGTTTTCCTCCTGCTCCCATCACTGGAAAACCTGCCTGGAGAGGCGGAGCAGGCTCCTCCGGGCCCAGAGGCTCAGGTAGTTTTCCTAACAACTTCCTCAAGTTTTCCTACATGGAATTGTGCAGGTGGAGAGAGGGTGGGAGAGGGGAGCAGGCGGTTCCCCCCGAATCCAAGCCACTTGGGAAGCAGGGGGGCTTGGAATCCTGCCTGCCCATCCTCTCTTCCCTCATTCCCAGAGGGAACAGCACGGGAAGGAGAGGATGACCATGGGTTTTCCTTTGGGAAAGCCTCCCTATTTCCTTAATAAATACCTTCCAACCAGCTCAGCAGCTCTGTAAACATACAAGAGATTGCAACACTGGGAAAAAGCCCATCTTTTCCCTGAATTCCCAACAACAGCGGCTGGCACCGATCCCTGGATGCTGCACATGGGTGGTGTGAGGACCCCCAGGGATCCAGGAGAGACTCCCAGACTCCCCAGGGGCCTGGAAAACAACAACGCCGGGTACATTTTTGCAGTTGATCCATCCACATCCACGCGGCCCCGAGACGAGGATCCCGGCAGTCCCACGGGAATGTCGCCAGCTCGGCGGTGGGGTCCAGGGAATCCAGGAACGATGGGGGTGATATCCAGGAGAACTTTCTGCCAAAGGAGGGATGTGGCAGAGGGACTGGGCTCTTGGGAACAGCGTCCTTCCCTCTCTGGAGTGCTCGGGGGAGAGAAACTGTGCTGCCAGCTCCGCTCCCGCTGCACCTGGCTGGGAACGGGGGGGACTGGATTTGGGGGGGGAATACAGCCCCAATGGCTTTAAAAGAGGAGTGTCCTACAAAAGCAATCCCCATGGAAGTGTGCCGAATTGGATCTTGGGCCGGATCCGTGGTAGTGCAACAGGGCCCAAAGTCTCAATCCGCTCATTTCCCAAACCACCGGCTCGGTCCCGAGGGAAGAGGTGCAGCCCGGCCCCCTCCTGCTTCCATCTTTATCCAGGCATCTCACTCCCAAACTCAGCAGGTGCCCCGGGGCAAGGAAATCTGCCTCTGGAATGAGACAGGCTGAGGTAGGGAACTCTAGAGCCTCAGACCCTCTCAGGCCCCGTGGGGCAAAGCTTCTCCCAGCTCCAAGCACGGGATTCCAGCACAATCCATCCTCCGGACGCCACCACTGCGTCACCCCAGAAAGGACTTTTCCAGCTGTCTCCTCCGATCCCAACTGCCCGATGACGGCCTCCTCCATGGATTATCCCACTGGGATCCCTCCACCCTTTTCCCCCTGCACTAAAGGGCTGAAATCATGAGGTCGTCCTGCTTGGCAGGGCTGGTTACGTGTCCGGAGGGGGTGGAAGTCCGGATTTTGTCCGTGGCCAGGCATTCCTGGCTGCTCACACCCGTGGGAGTGATATCCATGAGTTCTCCGGACGAGCTAAGGGGGAAAGAGGGCGACACGGAGATTCCCGACGAAGGATCCGTCGAGCCCGCAAACAGCCTCGGGGGCTTCGGGACCAAGTTGGGCTCGTACTGCGCCCTCAGCAGGATCTCCTGGTCGCTGACGGATTTGGGGATCTCCGCAAAGTCGCTGGAGCTGTCCGACACCATCATGCAGTAAATGTCCTGGAAGGAGCTGCTTTTGCTGTCCAGGTTGAAGAGGCTGTCGATGAACTCGGCGAACTCCAGCACCTGGGGGCTGGGGACATCGGCCAGGCGGCCGTTGTGGAGCACCGGCTCTTCCCGGGGGGAAGAGGGCGCGCGCTCCCCGTCGCTCCCGGCGCTGCAGCGGCGCTGCGGGGTGGTGCCGCCGCTGTTGAGGATGTTTTCCGGGGGCTGCGTCTCCTGGGAATGCTTGGAGAGGCTGTCGGCAGCCAGCAGCTCTGTCCGGGAGCTGAGGGAAGGGTTTTCCTCGGGGATGGCGGGGTCTATATAAAAGCAGTGCGTCTCGTCCTTCTCCATGACCGCATGGAGGCTGGGGGAGCCCCGGATGCTCCGGAAACCGGAGGAGCGCCGGGAATCGAAGCTGTAGATGGACTCGTTGTCCGAGAGGCTCTCCATGGTGGCCAGAGGGGCGCGGCGGTCCTGGAGCTCCACGGAGAGACGCTCCTTAGTGTCCAGGAGAAGCAGCTCCACGGGGTCCTTCTGCGCGGGAGAAAGAGGCTTCGTCTCGTAGAATCCCTCCAGGCTGATTTCCGAATGGGATTTGCTCCTGCAACGGGAAACGGAGAACGTGAGGCTGCAGGATTCCAGAAGAGCCAGAGATTCTGAGAGATCCTCACGCAGCTCCTCCAGCCAGAGGCATCCACAGCTCCCTGGAATCTCTTCTCGCTCCGTCTTCCCGGCTGGAAATATCACAAATGGATTCTCCCCCTGCAAACTGCCTCTCCTTTTTTTCCTGGCTTAGCAAATCCTGCTCTCCTGCCCAGAGAGGCTGTGGACTACATCCCTGATAGTGTTCCAGGTTGGGTGGGGCTTGGAAAAACCTGTGGACTATCCCTGATATTGTTCCAGGTTGGATGGGGCTTGGAGCAACCTGGGCTCCAAGGGATTCCAGGAAGCTGTCCCTGCCCACAGCAGGGGCTGGAACTGGGTGATCCTTAAATCCCTTCCAGCCCAAACCAAATTTGGCTCCAAGCTTCACCTTGGGAAAACCCTATCCCATATGGATAAGGAGAAAAGGAACTTTCTTCCACACCTTCTCCTAACCTTGCTGCACTCAAATTCCTGAGCAACACACGGGACTTTTCCCCCCCTGACATTCCACACGACATCCTGAAGCTTTAACTCCCACCAACAGCTGCCCATGGATCTGTCTTCCCCACAAACACGGATCACAAGAGGAAGAGGAGCCACACCCGGGGCCAACGTTCCGTGAAAAATCTCTCCTTACTTGGTGCTGCTGTTCCTTCTGTCGGCTGGGACGGCTGCGGTTCCGACCTGCACGGAGGGGCAGCTGGGCAAGGGCTGGCTCTGGAATATCAGCTCCGGGGTGAGATCCACTTCCGTAGGACTCACCATCACTTTGGCTGCGGAAAGCAGAGCTGTCTTCCCCTTGTTGTAGTTCTCCAAGACCTGTCCAAGGAAAGCAGAGGAACAGCAGGGATTTACCGGAGGCTTTCAAACAGCTGGACTGGCCTCTTTCGTCCCAGGAAAGCACAGGGAGATAAAGGATTAGATGGATAAATCCTGGACATATTCCTGGATGTCACCTGGCCTCCAGTTTAATGGCAGCTCCTGGAATGAACCACCACCACCCAACCTCATGTTCTTCTGACATTAAATTTGGAAACAGGAGCATCTGGGACTTCGGGAATTCCACTCCAACACCCTGCGCAAGACTGACCGGGAACATCCCCTTCCCTTCCCTCCTCTTCTCGGAAATAAACCAGCCTGGTGTGTTTAACCAGCAGCATTCCAGGGCAAGGCCGGCCTGTCCCAGTGCTTTTTTTTTGGGATGGCCATTCCCTGCCTTACCTTGTTGAGCCCTTCCATGACCACGTAGGGGAGGTGTTCGTGCAGCATGGCGGGGGAGATGATCACCTCGTTGAAGGCCTTGTTGTCCCCCCAGATGGCAAAGTAGGTGGGATCCTCCTGCTCACAGCAGCTGGAAAAGGAGTCCGGACAACAGGGAAAAGGGGATGGAAGAGCAGGACGGTGTTTTGGCATGTGGAAACAGCAGGATGCAGAGGGAAGAAAAAGAGGAAAAGCAGAGGGAGGAGCTGTTAAAACACAGATTGCTCCAAAATTCTGCGTTATCCAACAGGGACATGATTATCCATGGGCTAATCATCATCTAAAGAGGAGAAGGACTTGGGACAAGGGCCTGGGATAATGGGAAAAGGGGGAATAGCTTTAAGCTGAATGAGGGTGGGTTAAGATGGGAAATACTGGGAAAAAATTCTTTCCCGTGAGGGTGGTGAGGCCCTGGCACAGGCTGCCCAGACAAGCTGCCCAGCCCTGGAAGCGTTCCAGGCCAGGCTGGATGGGCTTGGAGCAACCTGGGATAGTGGAAGGTGTCCCTGCCCATGGCAGGAGGTGGAATGGGTGATCCTAAGTCCCTCCCAACCTGAACTGTCCCAGGATTCCATAGGCTGGTTAAGATTCGATATTGAAAGATAGTCTTCCCTGTGAGGGTGGCGAGCCTGAAAAACTGGGATGGATTTCCAAGGGAAGCTGCGGCCACCCCACCCCTGGAAGTCTTCAAATCCAGGCTGGAGTGGGCTTGGAGGAACCTGGTCTGGTGGAAGGCATCCCCCTGCCCACAGATCCCCCACAGTCCCAACCCAAACCATTCCATAACTCCGCCAGCACAGCCACAACCACTGTCCCCGTGAGACGGCGGCGGAGCAAATCCGCTTCTCCTTGCGCCAGGCTGAGTTTTCCGGCAGGAATTCCAGCAGGAACTGCAGGACTCACCAGCACTGCTCGGCAGGGTGGTTGTGCACCACGTGGATGATGCGGCCTGGGGGGTACAGGGGGGTGCTGGCACTCAGGGCAATGGTCAGGTCGCTGGGATGAGTCCAGAGCCGGTTGCTCGTCACCGAGTTCTCCTCCGGCTCCTCGGGAAGCTCGGATTTGGGAATGCACTTGGTGGCCCCCACGATGATCCGCCACTGTTCCCACAAAGAGAGAGAGAGAGAGAGAGAGGAGGGAGGATTTGAGGAGAGAAAAGGAAAGAAGAATCGCCTCATAAGACTTGAGAGGTTTAAAGAATTCCAGAGGCAAGATATTCCCTGTTTTCTTTCACACAGGAGGGATTTGCCTAAGGAAGATGTGTGAAACACCAACAGAGGTGTCCAGGTAAAACACGGTGACACTGGGAATAAATAAGGAACAACACAAGGACAGGGAAACAGGGAGACAGAGATGATCCAAGTGTTTCTGAAAGTTGTTTTCCCTTTCCCAATTATATACCCTCTCCAGGTAAATTCCATCATGTATTATCCCTAAAAATCTTCATATTTTATGTATTTTTCCATCTTGGTACAATGGTAAAGACTGGGCAGGCACAACTTCCCACATTTCCTAGCTCCAAGACATGAGCAGCCCTCTTATCCTGAAACAGCATCACCCCGACATTCCAACAGGCACAGCAGCTGCTGTACTCCCAGCCTGTTCCCAGTTTTTACTGCCCGGGAAAAGCCACAGTTGGAATACAGACTTTAAAAGAGGCTCAGACAGAAAATTCCCGGTTATTTGGGATCTGTGACGGTGGAGTTGCAGCACGTGAGCCGGAACGATCCCACTGAACTCTCCGGCTCTTTCCATCATTCCTCTGGTTCCCTAAAGAACGATCCTGAGGAGACCTGGAGGAAACCCACCCTTCCTGCCACTAAAATTCCCCATCCCGGCTCAGAGGCACCTCTCCAGGTGTCGGTTCTTCCCTCTTACCTTTGGTTTTGTGCTTCTTTGGAGAACATCCAGAAGCTGGCGGCGAAACCCCTCCAGCTGAGAGAGGCCGATCCTGGAAGAGAGGAAGGTGCGGTCATGGAAAAGAGGAAGATGTGACTCCGGAAAAGAAGATGTGGTTATGGAAAAGAAGAAGGCGTGATTCTGGATGTGATTCTGGAGATGAAGAGGTGAGTCTGGAAAAGAAGAAAATTATGGATTATGGGAGAGGGAGGAAATGTGTTCACAACAGCTGGGCAGGGCACAGGACAAGAAGGATACAGAGCACAGGAAAACAAGGAATTGTGCTTAAAAGGACGCTACAAGGATACAACATGGAGGAGGATGGATTCAGATGGTGGGCTGTGGCATCACCCAGGAGCAGCAGCCAGGAGTGAGAGGCCCCAGGGAATTCCCAGAACAATAACCAGGATCAGATCAGCGAACAGGGAAGGAAGGAGGTGACGACAGAAGATGGCACAGAACGGGTGAGTTGGAAAAGTGTCCTGGAGCTGGGTGACGCCACGGAGCAGGTGACAAGATGGACAGGATCACGGCATCCAGGGAAATCCCAGGCTCCTACTCCAAATCCCTGCTCAGCAGAACGTACCCCAGGAAATGAGGGAAGCGAGGAATTCCGAGGCACAAGGAACGAGCTGGTTCAGAGATGAGGGGACACGGAACGGGGATTTTGGGACAAACTGCTCCAAATGAGGTGACAGCACACCCAGCACAGGGGCCAAGACAACACAGGAAACCAGGAAGGTGGCACTGATATTCCAGGTACCACAAGGAAGGATTCCAGAGGTAGGACATTCCCCCTTTTCCTTCACACAGGAGGGATTTGCCTACAGAAACCTCAACAAAGGTGTCCAGGAAAAACACAGTGACACAGGAAGATAAACAGGACAGGAAAATGAGGAAGCGGGAGACAGAGATGATCCAAGCGTTTCTGACAGGAAACAGACGATTTGGGACAGAACAGCAGAGATCCACCAAGGAATTCAGACACTTCTCCACTTGCCTGGGCACCAGATCTTTGCCAAGCACCACCGCAGTCACAAACTCCTTGGAATACTCCATGGCATCCTCGCTGGAAGAGAAACAGGAGCAAGAAGAAGCAAACGGTGTTCCATTCCCAACTGGGTGGCAGGGAAACCAGGGGCACAAACCCCAGCCCAAGCTGCTCCGGGCTTCGGGGATCTGCACCTCGTGGAAGAAGGGCCTGATCTCCACATCCCACGGCCCAACCATTCCCCTGCACGCGGCTCTGGGTATAGCTGGGAAAGGAAATGCTGGAACTCAGTGCCTCACAGTCATTTTCCAACAGTTTGGAATGGCAGGACAGCCGAGGACGAAGATACCCCGTGCTCCTGAGGCTACAATCCAGGATGAAAATACCCCAACACTTGGGGAGAATTCAGATGGCAAATTTCTGCAGCAGCCTGACTTCTGAGACAAGAGGGAAGGAATCAAGATTCCCACTCTGAGTTTCCTGGAGATATTCCCAAGCAGCTACCACAGGCAGAGGCTGCCTCACTGACCTAGGGATGATCCTGGGCATGACACAAGTCAGGAGCTTGTGTCCAAAGGATCCAGGAGAGGAAGTTTGGAGCAGAGGGTTGTACAACCCTCCCAAAACACCCTCCTCTGTAGCTCTGTGGCTGCAGAAGATCTGGGAATACTACAAGGAATGCCAGCATCCAGATCCAGCAGCAGGATGGTTTAAAACCCTTGGCTGCTCCTGGAATATGATGCAGGAACTACCACAAGGAACTTCTCATGATCCACAGTCTATTCCAAGGATCCCCATGGTGTCTGTCAGGACCAGGAAGACCTTTTCCCTCACTTCCCAGCAATCCAATGGGATGTTTTGTTTGGGAATGACATGACTTCCCATTTATAAACGGGAGGGATTCAGGATTAATCTCTCCCCGGTTTTGCCCCACGGCCAAGGGAGAGAAACCAGAACAGTGCCTGTGACCAGTTTTAGGCTGCAGAACAACAGAAACCACATCCCAACTCCAATTTCTTTGGAAAAGGATCCCAAACAACTGCACCAGCTGCTGCAGACACCTACATGTGGTCAAGTATCTCCGTTTATTTCCACCTGTTCAGGGAGGTGGGGGAACTGGGAGTGAGCAGAGAGAGTAAGGAAATTTCACTTTGCCACTAAAATTAGAGCCGTGGGTAACTCAAGTTATAAACCAGAATATTCGGGAAAGCAGCCACCGGCCGTCCTAACCTGAATTCCAAACTATATCCCGGAGCAAAGACTCGGCTTCTGCAGGCTGCCTATCCATCTCACTGCTCCCTAGAGCCTCCTAAGCAGGATCCAGGGTATCCCAGGTGTACCCCAACACCTACCTGAGCAGCCCACCTGGGGGGGAATAGGCAAAGCACTTGAGGGATGGATACTGGGGACGCAGCAGGAAGGACAGGATGGCAGCTGTGCCAGCCCCCAGGGAATGCCCAACCACAATCAGGCCGTAGTGTTTTGTTCCTCTCCCCTAAAAAAAAAGAAAAAAAAAAAAAAAACCATGGAAACAACGGGGATTTGAGGTCAGGCAGGAATTTGAGTTTATCCCCCAAATCTCTCCCTTTCCCCAGTTTTGGAGTCTGTGTCTATACATGAGCACTCCAGATTCCAGCTGAACGGCTCCTTGCTCGTTCTGAATCATGGAATCTCTGTGGACTCCTGGAATGGTTTAGGCTGGAAAGGAAGGGAGAGATCATCCCATTCCACCCCCTGCCACGGGCAGGGACACCTTCCACTAGCCCAGGTTGCTCCCAGCCCCATCCAAACCATCCTGGAACACTTCCAAGGATGGGGCAGACACAACTTTTCTGGGAAACCTATGCCAGGGCCTCCCTGGAGGCTGGAATTCATTCACTTCTGGAATTCTACATTTGGCCTACTGGGACTTCCCTGAAAGAAAAAAGGTGGGAAGAAAAACGAAAGGCACACCAGCTATCTCAATTATTTAGGATTTGATGAGAGCCTCTTGCCCCTCCTGATAATATCCAAGCCCACACAGAAAGTGTCTCTACACCTCACTGGGTACTTTTCCTGGGAATATCTGTCCTTGGCAACTGTCAGAAACAAAGTCCTGGGCTGGTGGGACCTGAGATGGCACTTATGGACCTAAAGCCAGGAAAAAATTCCTCCTGAATAACAGGAACAACTCCCATTTTCCCCTTCTAGGCAGAGAGGAATGAAGCTCCATCCCAAAAAGCTGAATGCTGGTTTATCTCTCCCCCTCCATCCACCAAATATCCCAAGGCAGCACTTCAACAACTATTCCCAACACATAAACCAAGGTAATCTGCTTCCCAACATCTCCCTTGAGTCCTGTGACATCTCCCTGCCACCAGGAATGTGCCCACAGGGACAGTCGGCATGGCATTCCAACGAAAATCTCCATAAAGATGGGATTTTAGTTCCCGCTGATTTGGTTTTAATGCTCCCTGTCCTTCACTGCCACCACGTGGGACTTCCTGCCTCAGGAAAAGGAAAATAATCAGGAGCTCTGCAGTACTGGTGCTTCCAAAATAAAAAAAAAAGCCTTGCAGGGAGTCTGGATGGGGCTTGGAACAACCTGATCTTGTGGAATGTTCTCTGCCCATGGCAGGGGGTGGAATGGGATGAGCTTCAAGGTCCCTTCCAACCTGAACCATTCCGTGAACGAGTAACTAGCTGGAAATCCAGGGGGAGAGGAATTAAAGGAAGAGCTGAGAAATGAATACAACAGTCTCAAGGACACAGAGATTCCCTTAAAACCCAGGTTTTTTTTTTTTATGGAAACCTCATCCTCTGCCCAACTCTTACTCACCAAATCCCGTCCAAAAGCTTGGGACAGCACCATCTCCTGCTCCAACTTCTTCTTGATGTACTCAGCGGACAGCACCATTCCCTGTGGGAAGACACGGCAGGATGCAAATGGGATCTCAACAGCCAGAAGGTGAGGAAGCTCTGGAATGTCCCTCAGCATGGATCAGGATGGAAGGAGAACTGACTCCCCTCTGCATTCCCAAAGTTTTGCTGTTCAGGGACTCGTGGCAGTTCTTAATTAAGGAACACTCCAAGGGCCTATTCCTGGGCTTTTAGAGGGAAAACCACCCCAAATCCAATTACCTTAAACACAGGATTGTGGATTGGGTACTTCAGGCCCCCGGGGACCTGAGGCAGAACACTTGGATATTCTAAATATTAGTGTTTTCAAAGCCAAATTATCCCAATTCCAGGTAAATCTGGGAAGGAGTTTTAAATCTGGGAATAAAACCGTGACTGATTCAAATAGAAGTAATAAAACACACACCAAAGGGAAAAGTGGCTGCACTAGGAATTAGTTCCTGCCTTCTCCAGCCACCAATATTAAGGGCATTTGGCTGTCAGAGGACATTCATCCCAGATTATTAAAGGTTTTTTATTCCCTAGAAGTCAAGAAGTGCTGGAAGATGGGAAAGATCATATCTGGATCTAAACACTCCTCCTCTCTGCTGAGGGGTGTTTCCCCATCTGTGAGGTGATTCTAAATGCAGCTGATCCCATTCCAAGTGCAGTTATAAACAAGCAACTGGAATTTGGTTTGTTGCATAAATTCCTGGTGATGCCACAGTTTAATTCAGTGGGAAGTGAGCCCGAAATCCAAAAATTGGGGGCAAAAATGGGGAAAATCATCTCCTCGGCTGTTTTCCTTTAAATCTCCTATCTTAAAACGGGGTAAGTGCAATGGGAATGTTATTGGGGGCTCACTCTCCATCTTGGAGATATAAAAGGATCCCTGGCTCCAAAAGCAAAGAAAAAAAAATATAAATAATAATATATTAATAAAAACCTCAGGATAATCAGAGGGGAAAATCAGGGAAACATCAGGGAGAAACTGGAGGTAAATTGGAGGAAGAGCTGAGGGGGGGGAAAATGGCAGGGGGAAAATGAGGAGGTGGGAAAATCTGGTGGGAAAATCTAAATCAGGGATAAATCTAGATCAGGGATAACAGTGCTGACTCTCTTGCAGCAGTATCAAACCTCTAGAGACCAAGTTTTATTCCATTCTCTTGGAACTTCTTGGACTATTTCAAAGGGGGGCAGAAAGGAGTAAGAGAAGCCAGTGAGGAAAAGAAAGCCAAGAAACATGGAATATTCCAGGTCCTCAGTACCCAAAATGCCCTTGGATCCCCATCTGGGTGCTGGAGAGGGAAAGCAGGACAGCGGAGACCCCACTGCACTGGATAAAAAATGGGATACGTGGGATGCTGCCGCCACCAGAAATCACCACGGTGGTTGTGCCTTATCCCAGATCCCAGCAGCTGCCCAGCTTCCAGGGGAGTCTCCGTTCCCAATCCTAATGAGAAGCAAGCAGCAGGCCACTGATCTGAATTCCCACCGCGAAATCTGGGATTCTATTTTTAGGGAGCGTGACCCAAATCCAGGGTGATGTCACCGCTGGGATGTCAGTCAGCCTTCGGGACGTGGCTTTGGTAATTATATCCTAATGGAGACAGGGATTTTAATTGTTATGGAATGAGACTGCAAGCTTCCGTTTAGATTTTTCCATCGGAAAAATCTCCTAGATTTCATGGAATCCTGGATTGGGTTGAAAGGGACCTTAAGGATCATCCCATTCCACGGACAGGGACACTTTCCATTAGCCCAGGTTGCTCCAAGACCCATCTAACCTGGTCTTGGACACTTCCAGGGATGTGGCATCCATAAATTCTCTGGGAAACAAATCCAATTTCAAGTTAAATAAACCATTTGGCCTTAATTTTTCAAGTTCACACATAAATAACCAAATGGATCAAGGATTTAGGGAAAGGGAATGGAAATATTCTGCATTGTTTCGCAACCCAAAGGCACAAAACTGCTCCGGGATGTTTGAGATTTTCAGGGAAAACCCTCAGAACCCTCTCTATTTAGGAGAGAAAAATGTTGGAAATTCTCATTACTGGATATTCCACCAACCTGGAATCAGGCTGAGCTCAGGTGCCCATGGCTGAGATTCCAGGACTTTCCAGCAGCTCCTTCTTGTCCTCCTGGTTGGCTCAACACCAGGAAACAAAGCTCCATAAAATCCTATTTTCACTAATTTTGTCCTGAGAGTTCAACAATTAAATCTGGATACACCCTCTTGGCTCAGGATTATTTTTAAAATTAACTTTGTTATAAAATCAGTGGATTTTATTGCAAAAATAGCAAAGTTGGATTCTTCTTTGAGTTATAATCCCCCCCCCCTTTTTTCTGGCATTCTAATCCCTAAACGTTAGTTCCAGCTCTATTTTTTGGATCCAAAATAGCTCAGAGCCCTGATAAATATTTTTTTTAATTGTGACATTGGAGCTGTGGAGTGATAAAAAAACCTCACGTAAACATCAAGACTTGGAATTTTAGGATAGCTGATGGGACAACCCTGGGGATGGGTGGGACAGAATCAGCAGGAAAACGCCCCAAATCAAACAAATCCTGGGAAAGCTCCCATGTAGCCAGGTCCTTGTTTCCAAATTAAATGCGTAAGTGAGACACTGGATTTGTTTGGATATTAAACTTGACTCCTGGACATTAAAAATGCATTTAAAATTCCATTATCTCCCTTAGTTTTCCCTCGGGAATCAACAGCACATTATTGTCTGCAGATTAATATTGATAATAATTCCAGAGAAAGTGAGTATTTCTCTCCTGGCAGCAATCCCAAAACAGAAATAACACAAAGGACGAATAAAAGCTCTGTCTGGAGCACAGGGAATAAACTGATAACGTTTCATGGAAGTCGCCGGCGGAGGAGTATTTTCATATAAAGATCAAAAGCAAAGCCAATTTCTGCAAGGATCTATTCCTGGGTTTTCACAGAATCATGGAATTCTGGAATGGTTTGGATTAGAAGGGACCAGTCCCATGAGCAGGGACACCTTCCACTAATCCAGGCTGCTCCAAGATCCATCCTCCGAGGCGTCCCTGCCCGTGGCAGGGGTTGGAACAGAATGTTTGAGGCCCCTTCCCACCCAAACCACCCCAGGATTCCACGGTGCCATTTCCTAAAGCAGAAGGGAAGAGGTTTGGTATTCCAGCAGGACGCCATGAGGCAAAGCAGGAGCTCTCAACTTATGGCTCCCAAGGATTTCCGAGCTCCATATCCCACCTTGAGCAACACATGGATCCCCCCGCTCCCAGCAGCACTTCCAGCCTTCACTCTGGGTTTTCCTCTCCCAACCTGGCACTGCAGCTTTGGGAGCTGCCAAATTCCTGATCATCTTAAAAACTCGGCACGTTGCTCCTTTGCCAGCCTGGGGCAAAGGTCAGCTCTGGAATAAATGGATTCAGCCAGCCCAGAGCTGCTCACAGACGTGGAGCATCCACCTGATTTCACGGATCCGAGTCCCACCAGTATCCTTTGAGGACATTCCCATCACGGCAGAATTTTAAGCGCGTCCTCAGGCTTTGAGTGAAAATTCCTTAAAGGTCGTTGGAAGAAAAAGTTGTTTGAGCAGCTCCAGGAATTTCACTGCAGGTCTCCACAATGCCTTTCCGAGTTTGGAATTCTCTAATTGTACGGAGTTTTTAATTACACGCCCAGTGATTTTAACTGTTCCCGGTGATTTTAACTATTCCCACTAATTATTTCAAAGCCCTTTCTGCAACTCCTTTTTCACGTAATTAAGACCATTTGGGGGTTTAATAATTAAAAAGTGAAATAATTAGAAAAATCCACAGGGTTTTGGGATTGGTTGTGGGGTTGGTTTGGGATCGCCTTGCCCACCTTGTGCCCCAGCCACGTCCCATGGTGCCCTTCAACCGGCAGGCGCTCCGCGTCCCCCGTCAGATCCGTCAGGGCATCCTGCAAGAAAAGCGGTCACCTTGCTTCAGGTGAGTCTCAAATCCAGGCCAGGATTCCAAACCAGGAACGCTCTGGAATGTCCACCGGGGAGGCCACCGCACGTATCCCACTTACTTTTGGGGACAGAGTTCCCCGGATGCTGATGACCACCTTCTTCTTGTCGTGGTCCACAGCCACGTAGAAAGGGGTTTCATAAACCTGGAAAAAGATCGGGAGAGACATTCCCGTTGGATTATCCCGGGGGAAAAGGAGGCGGAGCGCACGGCAGGGTTTGTGTCTGAATGACAGGAACGGAAGAGAACAGGGCTTCCTTCCCTTTCTGTGTCCCACTACGGCCAGAAGCGGGCAAATCCCGTTGGGAAGGGGGTCTGGGATTGTCCTTACGGCGTCGTGGCAGGAAGTGTAGACGATGTCCACGGAGGTCATGTTCTCGTCCAGGAAGTGGCGCCGGATGGCGATGGCGTTGCAGCCACAGCAGTTGTCCTCCTCGATGGTGACGCCGGGAGCGTAGCGCGGGCGCGACGGGCACAGGCAGCAGCACCTGCGGGAGGGAAGCACGGCTCTGAGGGGGGAAAAGGCAGGATTTGGAGCAGCGTTCCTGGTGGAAAGGGAAAGGCGGACCCTCCAAACCTCATCCCAATGGCAGCGAGTGCCAAGCGAAGGGTGAAACCACAAAACAGCCTCAAAATCTGGGATCGGGTGCAGTTTTCCTTCCGAGCACCAGAGAGAGCTACAATGCAGCCAGTCCCCGAGGAATCCCAAGGACGGTGGGGTGGGATGGCCCCTCAAAGGATACTGTCCTTGGAAGCACAGTTTTCCAGTGCTTCAACACGGAAAAGCCAACACTGACTGAGCTCCAGGTTTATTTATAGGAAAAAAACAGGTTTAGAATCATCCCAAAATAGAAGGAAAATCAATCCGTGCTTCTCTTTTTTTCTCTCTCACAAATAAAAGTATTCCCAAGGAATCACATTCCTCCCAATAGCCCAAGAAGTGCCAAAAGCTCATCCCCAAATTGAATCCGGTGACAGAATCCTGGCAGCTGGAAACAAACCCTTGCACCAGGGCAAAAATCCCGAGCTGGAAAAATCCAACTAATCTGAGGGAGCACAGCCCAAGCCAGGCAAATCTTGGGAGGTCTTTTAACCAGGAGACCCAAATGTCAACTCCTCGATTTTTGAGCCCAAAGAAGCTCTTTTCGGACTTGGTGTTGTGCCAGGCGAGTTCTCTGCGCTGGCTGTTCTGTGCTCCAGAGAGGATGGAGCAGAGGACAGGCTGGTTGATCTACCAGGAACTGGAAGGGATTCAGGAAGCCTTTGGAATCTAAAGCCGGGAGAGATGGAAAGGGGAAAAAAACAAAAAAACAAAAACAAAAAAAACCCAAAAAAACACAAAAAAACCCCAAAAAAACCCCCAAAAAAACCAAAAAAACAAAAACAAACCAAAACAAACAAACAAACAAACAAACAAAAAAAAAACAACCAAAAAAAAAACCAAAAAACAAACCAGGAGAAGAAAAAGGCAGAAAAGAAATGGAGCAGGGAGGAAGCACCAAGGGGATGAAATAAACGCGGGGGATAAAACAAAGGGTGTTTCTAAAGGTGGGGAAAACCAGGCGCGGGGAAGAAAGGGACGAGGGGTGGGCACTCACGAGCAGGAGCGGGCCAGGCGGCAGAGGCCACACGTGGGCTTCCTCATGAGGTAAATGGGCCATCCGTAGGCAGCCAGGGCGAAGAGCATGTAGTAACACACCTCCCGGTACCGCTGCATCTCTTGCTGGAAGACACGGGACTCCCTGAGCCTGGAATCCCTTGGAATCTCCCCTCCCTCCATCCTCCATTCCCTTTTTCCACAGTTAGGCACGAGCTGAGCATCGGCGCCCCCCCTCCCCATCCCTGGCTGAGGAGAGCGAGGTGGGGATGCCAGGCAAGAGCCACCCCCACCTCCCAAAGATTTCCCTGCCTGATTTCCTGAGGAATTCTCTGGGTATCCCGCCACGCTGCCAAGGAAGCTGTTGTTTCATGCAGATTTGGAAATGAGCTCCCCTGAATATCCCATTTCCAGCAGGCTGCAGGGTGCCTGGAGAGGATCACAAAGCCAATTTAGGGCCGTGTGCCACAGTTGCATCCTATAAAACCTCAGTTACCCTGGAGAGCTGGACTGGGGGCTGGAGTTCAACGTGGCAGGATAACCAGAGGGGGAAATCAGGGGAACATCAGGGAGAAATCAGAGGGAAATCAGAGGAAGACCTGAGGGGAAAAATGAGGGAACAGAAATTTAGCAGGAAAATGAAGCAAGAAAATCCAAATCAGGGATAAATCAGACAAATCTAAATCAGAGATAAATCAGGGACAAAGCAAAATCAGGAATAAATCAGGGATGGCAGTGCTGACTCTCTTGCAGCAATATCCCCTCGTCGAGCCTCCAGAGATCAAGCTTTATTCCATTCTCATGGAATTTCTTGGAAATTCCTCAAAGAGAGGCAGAAAGGAAGAGAAGCCAATGAGGAAAAGAAACCAGGGAACAGAGGTGGGTTTGGAGGATCTCAGATCCCAGGGACTTACCGCATTCTTCAGATCCAGGTATTTGGTGTTCCTGGTCACTGGCATTCCAGACAGGAAAGCTAAAATGTCATTGTTTGCCTGGAAATCACAAATATACAGAAAAATTCCTCTGTGTGACAGCAAGACAAAGATCTACCCTCAAATATCCCAACCAAGCCCCTCAAATAGTTCCAATGGTTTTATTCCTGCCTGATTTGAATCCCAACTCAAGGGGGGGGAAAAAAAAAAAACCATTAAAATAAATCAATTTCCTACTGGGCTGACAATCTGCAAACCTCAAGAGCAGCTTGGAAAATTGGGAATTTTTCCTTCTACAGCCTGAGTTCCAAATCAAGGGAAAAACCACAATAAAATAAATCAGTTTCCTACTGGATTGACAACCTGCAAACCTCAATGAGGGCTCGGAAATTTGGGAATTTTTCCTCCTGCAGATTGCTGGAGTCTTCTCCAGAGTACAGTGGGAATAATCTTCCCATTCATTCGGGAAAGGGCCTTGGAGACCTGTTTGGGATCAAGAGCTGCCCCTTGTATCACCTGCCTGGAGAAGAACATTCCAGATTCCAGACTTGACTCAGCACCAGCTGAGCCCTTTGAGAGGAAAAATCCACAGAGGAAAAACTCGGGAAAAGCTGCTCGAGTCGCCGTTACTTTTCTCCCCCACCTCAGCGAGGCAGAACAGCCCGGGAGCGAGGCGGGCAGAGGCACACCGCTGTTCCCAGGGAATCCCGGTTTTTCCCACCTCATCCAGCACGGCGCTGCGCTTGGCCCGCTGCCGCTGCCGCAGGAGAACCAGCCCCGCGATGATGTCCGAGGGGACGATGTCCAGGTCTCGGAAAAACTCCGCGAAAAGGTAGGCGATCTCGGAGTAGGCGTCCTGCAAAATCCGCGGAAAGAGGGGTCGGAGGAGAACGGAGGAGGAGTTTGGGTGTGGGATGCCTCAAAACAGGACACAAGGTGAGAAGCGGATTTGTTTCTGGGAGCTCTGCCCCGGAAACGGCCACGAGATTCCCGCGGGGAATGCCAGATCTGGACTCATCACATGGTTGCTGCCTCTTGTTTGTTTTCCACAGTCCCACTCGGGGGCTGGGTTTGTGCCGTGTGTGTGGGCACCCCGACACCCAAACAGCTCAGGCAGAACAAAGGGAGGGAAAGGGAATGGTTTGGGCTCTTCCTCTCAAACAAAACAGAGAAAATGGGATGAAAACCAAGCAAATCCCAATCCAGTGGGACCTCAGAGTCATTCTTTCTCCTCTAAAGCAGAATAAAGGCCATTCCATGAGGAAAAAAACACTAATTTTGTCCTATTTAAGAGTCTCTTCTACTCTAACTTTGCCTTGGGTTCCTTTTTCCCATATTTATCCCAGACCCGAGATCCTTTTGCCCAAATTTAGCCCAAACCTGGAATTCTTTCCCCAAATTTAACCCAAAGCTGGAATTCTTTCCTCAGCTTTAACCCAAACCTGGGACCCTTTTGCCCATATTTAACTTATGCCAGATCTGGAATCCCTATGTCCAAATTTAACTTGCCCACATTTATCCCAGACCTGGAATCCTCTTGCCAGGCTCCCCCCCCAGGATTATTTTGGATGACACCAAGCAAAAAAACCATGAAAAGTAGAAACTCAGTCACTGAATTCAGAATTCCCAGGAATGAAGGTGACTGAACCCAAAAAAGGAGGGACAGGAGTGGAAGTGACCTGGGAGGGTCAAGCAATGGCTCTGGAGCAGACAAAGATATTTTGAGGAGAAACGTCCTCTTCCCATTCTTTACTCTGTGCTACAGGAAAAAAACAAAACAAAACAGAACAAAACAAAAAAACAAAAAACCAAAAAAACCAAAAAAAGCCAAAAAAAACCCAAAAAAACAAAAAAAAAACCAAACAAAAAAAACCAACCCACAAGACCTTAAAGGAGGATATTTTGGGAAGCTGGAGAGGGGCTGGAATGTGGGTCAGGGCTGACCTGTCATTACTCCAGCCTAAGGATGATCCAGAGGCTGCAGCAACAAAATGTGGAGCCGTACCCACAAGCCGGTCCATGTTTGACCCCTGCCATCCCAAACTTTTCCTGCAGGGATGATGACAGCCTTACGCTGAACCTTTATCCCGTGTTTTCATAGTATCCTTTATCCAGCATCAAAACCCACAAGACTGGAGTGTTGTGGAAACCCTGAGCACTCCAGGACGGGATTTCTCCTCTCCCTTCTTTGACCATCAAGACAGTAAATCCCTTCTCTTCCCTGCAGGAATGACCTACATCCTTTTATCCCTGCCAAACTCCTGGAGTGTGGGATGACTTTCTGTCATTTTTCACTTCCCTACAAAAGCCAGTTAAATCCCCATTAAGAACTGGGGCTCCAGGTGCCAACTCCCCGTGCCAGCAGCGCCTTTGGAAAGCCAACGGCATTCCAACCGCAGTATCCTTGAAATCCTGACCTCATCAATCCTAGCACAGCTCCTGCGAGCTCACAAGAAATGCCAAGAGCCTCCAAAGGAAACAGGACAAACACCCATTAATCCAAAGTGGCAGCTACAGCCCTGGATGCTCAGGGAAAAAAAAAAAAAAAAAAAAAAAAAAAAGACCTTGGGAGAGAT
>WEKY01047106.1:83067-117015 GCA_013390045.1 Picathartes gymnocephalus
AAAAAAAAGGCCTTGATGGAAGTTCAATGCGTATTTTCCGCTCCAAAGGAACAGCTTTTTGTGGGAACACCGGGCATTTTTCCTGTTTGTCCACCTGGAGTGCTCTGCTACAAACCCTGAAGGCTCAGACTTCACCCTACATCCTTCCCCCAAAGCCATGTCCATCCCATAAAACTCTTTTCCAGCCCAGAGGACAAGGATCCTCTGCTGCTCCGTTTTTTTGGGGTTTTTTTTTCCCCCCATGGAGTCTGGGATAGGCAGCAAGGGATTCATTTCTGATCCGTTACGTGCTCATTCATTCCACACGCTGCCATGCCAGGACACAACGTCAGGGCTTGCTCCTGCAGAGAAAAGAGGCTGGAAATTGCTCAAAAGCTGGATGTAAAGTGGAAATTCAACAGCAGGAGGAATTGTGAGGCGTCTGGAATCGACTTTTATCCCAAGCTTAAAAAAAAAAAAAAAAAAAANAATTGGGGGGGGTGTGAAATAAATTTTTTACCAAAAGAAAAAAAAAAAAAAAAAAAAAAAAAAAAAAGGGAGAAACAGTCACAGTGGAACGGAAAGTTCATTAAAAAGAACTCCAAATATTTGGAGTACCTGGCAATCCTGAATAAAATGGGAATTGTTCAGGGCATTCAGGTGCCTGTCAGGACTCTCTCTCTCAGGATGCTGTGCCCTCAGGACAGGAGTCTCCAGCACCTGGGCAAGGTGACCTGGATGTGCTCTCAGGGAGAAGGGAAGCGCCTCTGCTCCAAGGAAAAGCTGCTGTGGGAGCTGCCAGGGCTCAAAGCTCCTTTGGTTTCAGTTTTCCAGATGGATTTTCCCACCAGGTAAGCAGGCCTGGGCTTGAACTCCCCAGCGGGACAGCAGGTAGGGGCTGGGACATTCCTGGGGAACATGGTGGCATTCCAGCCAGGGAATGGGATGGTCCCGGGAGGGGCAGCATTCCAGGATTTCTGCACAGGGGGCTGTGACAATTCCTGCAGCCTTCCACACTCTGGAAGCTGCACCTGTGGATAATTCCACAGCACTTCCTAAGAAGCACTGTTAATCCAATTCATCACCTGGGAAGAACAAACGTTCACCTGACTCTCCTTTATTTTTCCACTTTCCCTTTGGAGCTTTCAATCCCGGGCTCATTTCTCTTCCTCTCCACGTTCACATCCCTTCCCAATGTGCTCCTCTTCCCGCTGCATCCTTTTGGAGCACGAACTCTGGGCTATATTTAGTGAGGACACAGCGGCTGTGGTCGGTCCCTTGGTGTTTCCCCTGTCATTTTCCGTGCCCTTCTAACTGGAGTTAAACGTCTGGGCGGATTTTTTTGGCCACTGCTGGTTCTGTTGGAATGTCCTTGATAAATCCCAGCTTTTTTCCCTGAGAGGTTGTAACTAATTCAGAGCTCAGTGTCTGCGAGTGCACAAATCTCCTGATTTTTATGACTGACTTTCTCCTACCTTTGGGAACAATTCCCTGGTTCTGCTGGCTCCTTCAGGAGTCCTCAAATCCTCAAGAGTTCCAACCAAATTAGTTAAATCAAAAGCAAAAGTTTTCCAGCGCCAAAGTTTGACTTGCCTCTCCAGTGGGTCCTCAGGAATGCTGGTGAATCCCACCCTCAGGCACAAACCTGCTCCCAGTGATTCCAAAGAAAATGGAATCATAAATTTTGGGGAGGGAATTTCAAGGCCTTTACCCTTCCCTGCTGGAGAACAGCAAGGGGAAATCCCAACGGCAGCACGTGAAAATTCCCAACGGTCTTCACGTGGAACTAGGGAGCAGACAGTAGTTTCTGATTGTCAGGAAATCCAGAAGGATTCTGGTGTTCCTTCCAGGTCTTTTGTTTCCCCATTTCCCAATTCTCCTCCTTAAGGGTGCGAGACTGATGGGAACAACAGCAGAAAGTGCTCGGGACGGGGCTGATAAAGGGGAACGGGAGCTGCCCAGGAACTGCTGCCAAATGTGATCCTAACCTGAGGGAAAAACAGGGATTTCTCCCACTTGATAATTTGATTCCCAACAGGAGATTTTCGGTACCCACCGACTGCGAGTCCTTAGTCCGTGTGCAGCAAAGGAACACCTTGAGCCTGCGTGTCCAGCTGCTGGCCTGTCCCTCTTCCAGGCGGTGCCTGGGAACAAAGGGGAGAGCAGCAAGGTGAGGAGAGACAGAACACGGCACGGGATCCACCACGGAGTGGGGCACAGCCTGTGCTGCCCCTGGAAAAATGGGATAAGGTCCCTCCAGTCCTCCTTTTCTCCAGGCTGAGTCCCCCTCTCAGCTCCCTCAGCCATTCCTGGTGCTCCAGCTCCTTCCCCAGCTCCGTTCCCTGCCCTGGCTAAGCTCCAGGGAAGTGTGAATCCACAGGATCAAGTTCTGTGTTTGGATCCCTGCTATCCTGCCCAATGGGATGCGTGGAATCATGGAATGCCCTGGGCTGGAAGGGACTTTTCGGATCATTGTGTTCCACCCCTTGCCATGGAAGTAGGGGCTGATTCCATGCCAGAGTGCCAACCTCCCTGAAGTCCACAGTTCCTCTATTTTTTTTTTTTTCAGGGATTCAACCCAGGTCAGAGCAATCCAAAATAAAACACCTCTCCATTTTCTGGCAGGCCATCCCATCAGGATAAGCCCAAGCCCAGAAAGTGGGTGGCACCTGGAAGGAAAAACATGCTGGCAAAGGAATATTTGCTTGAAATGGAGAAAGAGCAGATCCCACAGGGATCCATCAGCTCCTGCCTGAGTACCTGGAAACAGCTCTCCATAACCTTTCGGAAGATTCCAAAAGAGGAATGGGAATATGAGTGGCAGCAGGGCTCTGCTCCCCCAGATTCCAAAGAACTCCAGAATCTCCCTGGCAGGGTTCAACAACCAAGTGTTCTCCGAGGTGTTTTCCCTCCATCCTCTCCCAGATTCTTTCTTCCTAACGCCAAACTTCCACACGTTCAGCGGGAGCTCCAAAGCTCCTTGGAAAAGCCTTGGCACAACGAGCTAAGCCTTTTATTGGGTTGTTTCTTTTTTTCCCAGCCCACACACACATCAAGATGCCACTGGGAAAGGAAAACCACCGTGGGACACAATCCAGCCAGGCAGAGAACTTCCTCATCCATCCCTTGGAAAGGATCTCTTTCAGCAAGAGGGAGAGGTTGGGAATATATCCTTTGGAAACAATTGTTTGAGCAGTGAACAGTCGCACTTGATGTTTGTTTTTCACATCATGGCCCGCAGCGTTTGCTTGTTAACAGCTGTTAACATTCCCTTTCCAGAGGGAAAATCCATGAACAGCAGGAACAAGCTCTCCATAAATGCTGCAGGCCCGGAGGGGAAAAACCCAGCCAAGGGAGAAAGGCCTTCACTCAGCTTTCTGGGATCTCAAAATTCCCAACAGAGGAGATAATTTTGGAGTTGGTTTGAATTTATTTGTGCAAGCTGCAGAGCTCAGATTTGCTTTGGAAAAATCATCACAGAATTCTGGAATGGGCTGGGATGGAAAGGACCACAAAGCTCATCCAGTTCCACCCCCCTGCCATGGGCAGGGACAGCTCCCACTATCCCAGATTGCTCCAAGCCTCATCCAGCCTTGGACATTTCCAGGGATGGGGTAGCCACAGCTGCTCTGGGGAAAACCATTCCAGCGCCTCACCACTCTCACAGGGAAGAATTTTTTTCCTTGGATGTAGTACTACATCCATGGTGTCATCCTTCTTATCTTCCTGGGAACGCCCTGATCCCAAGCAGCAATCAGCACGCTAGGCATTAATTCCAAATATTCCAGGCTACTGTAATATATTGGAAAGGTCAGGAAGAATATCTGGCATTCCACAATAAAACTCAGGCTCCTTCCCATGGAACTTGATGCAGTATCCTTAGAAAAGCCCAGTTTTCCCTCAAAAGGGACCTCATTCCAAGTCACTGGAATACACAAAAGACACAAACCCAATGAGAAATGGGAAACTTGCAGAGTGTTTTTTGAAAGCCTCCTTTTTTATCCCTCGCATCCCGATGCCCTCCAAAGCTACATTCCTCAAGGACAGTCACATATCAAAGGAAACAAAGCCCGTTTGTGTTGTCCCCTACTGGAAAAAATCCTTTGGAAAAAAGCTCTGCTTGGTGTAAAAAAAGCTTTTTCTCTCCCCATCTGGGGAGCTCCAAGATGGAACCAATTCTTAATTAAAAGATCCGGCTGCCAACACGATGGGAATTGTTCCTTGGCCAAGACTAAAGAGGAGAAACCCCAGGGCAAAAGGTTGGATTTTGGAGAGGAAAATAAAGGAAAAAAGGGGATTTGGAAGGAGATGCTGCCTCGAAGTAAGGAAAATTTAAGCACAGACTCACTGTTCCCATGGAAAATGCTGCTGTGGGATATGGACAAACAGGTTGCTGTGGTCAGCAGGGTGGATCCACAGAGATCCACAAATCCAGCAACTAAGGCAGAATCCAGCCGGATTCAGCACGGCTTCGCCTCCTTTGGCTGCAGGTGCCCACACACAGCACCTGACAGGGAGCTGCATCCTGCCAAAATCCCCCTCAGCAGAGCAGAACGCTCCCTGGAGCAAGGCAAGGAGAAGGGCAAGATCCCAAAAAAAGCAGGACACCCTTCCAGAAACCTTGCCCTGGGAAGCTGTGGCTGCCCCATCCCTGGAAGTGTTCCAGGCCAGGCTGGACAGAGCTCGGAACAACCTGGGACAGTGGAAGGTGTCCCTGCCCGTGGCTTTAAGATCCCTTCCGACCTGAACCATCCTGGAATTCCCTGGCTCTTGGGAGGATTTTGGGTGCTTGTGGCCATGTGGACACAGCACACTGGTGACCCTGAAACCCTCCACTGGTTCTTTCCTTAAATCATTGTGCCCTTGGATAGAAGGGAAATTCAGTCTGCTGTGAAGACAGGCTGGGAGAGCTGGGAATGTTCAGCATGGAGAGGATAAGGCTCCAGAGAGATCTTAAAGTGCCTAAAGCGGAACCAAGAGAGCCGGAGAGGCACTTTGGACAAGGGGCTGGAGGGACAGGACAAGGGGGGAATGGCTTCCTACTGACAGGGGCTAGGGATAGATGGGATATTTGGGAAGAGAAGCTTCCCTGTGAGGGTGCTGAGGCCCAGGAATGGATTTCCCAGAGAAGCTGTGGCTGCCCCATCCCTGGAAGCGTCCAAGGCCAGGTTGGATCTACTTTGTCTAACGGAGGGTACCCCTGCACACGACAGGGGGCTGGAATCCAGTGATCTTTAAGGTCCCTTGCACCCCAAGGCACCCTGGAATTCCGGGATGCCACGGAATGCTGCCTTACCTGAGGTTGTAGGTCCTTAGGTTGCGCTGCCGGCGCTTGGTGGCGCGGAGCTTGACGAAGGTGCGCCCCGTGGGATCGAAGACGCACAGCACGGTGATGCACACGCTCAGGATCACCACCCAGTTGCACACCACCATTCCTGAAGAAAGGAAAAACAAACGGGAGTCAGGTGGCTCCCATCCCTCACTTCCCACCCCAAACTCCCACAGCAAAAGGAAACCCGCTGGAAAGGCTTTTAAGCCGCAGCTGGATGAGCCTTCCAGCTGTTTTATGGGGCCGTTAAATGCTCCTCGGAGCATCCGCGGCTGCACCGTTAACATCATCCCCACCAGGAGACTGGGAAAGGCTTCCAGGAAAACAGCGAAGCCATTCTGAAGGGGAAAAGGGGGATGCACAGACTGCCCTTCCCCGGGGACACGAATCCCTGCCGGAGGGCGCCGGCAGCAGGGGCGGGTGAATGGAACGACTGTTCCGAGCAATAAACAGGAAAACAAGCCCCACATTGACGGCTGCCACCCGCTTCCCGGAGTCGACGGGCACAGGAGGGGACGAAGGACGCCCGCCCATCCCTCGGAAGGCTCCCAGGCCGCGCTCCGGCTGCGTACCCAGGGTGACGCTCTTGGCCGTGATGTCGTTGCAGGAGGTGTAGTACTGCGTCAGCCACACGATGCCCACGATGGCGTACACGAACTCGATCACCAGGATCGCTGGAAGAAACGGGAACAGCACGGCGTAACGGCGGCCTTTTCCCCTAAGGGTGAGCTCCTCGACCCGTTTTCTCACAAGGAATAGGTACAAAAACCCTTTGGGAAGGGAGGTGCAAGGAGATGAGCCGGAAGTGCGACGCGTTCCTGAACCACACCGAAAAAATGGGATCGCGGAGGGGTCAGCGCCCCGGGTTGTGTCACAGGAATGAATCAGAGAGCCAGACCTTCCTCCCATGCTGCTGGAAACACCCCCTGAGGCAACACAGGAATCACAGCACCCAAACGTTAACTACCTCAGACGGCTGGCCTGACTCACGGATCCAAAATAAATCCTGTGGCTCCAGGATTGCTCCTGCTCCCTACGCTCAGCAAACATGCCCAGCACCTTTGCAGCTCTTCCCATAACAGTTCCAAGCTTAAAGAGCTCCTCGGTTTTGCACCTGACTCTGATAAAAATTGGGAAACTGGGGATTAACAGTGCTTCCTTGGAACACAAAAGCTGGGAAACTGCTCTCAAGTGCCCATCCTCCCACTTTCTCCCCAGAATTCCAAAGGGCACGTGGGCAATCAGGTGTGCAGAAGGTGAATACCTTGCTTGGGATTGCCTAAGTTTTGGTGGAGCTGAGACTAAATCCAGCCCGGCTTATCCCACCCACCCTCTTTATCTCCTGCTGGCACAGAATCTTTCCATAAGTGGCTTTGCTACAGACCTGGAAAGACCAGTTCCAGGTGACAGAGCTTTCCTGGGCAAGGAATCAGGGCTGGGACGGGTTCCTGATGAACCCAATTTTATGCGTGAGTTAGGTTTTGCTTCCCTTGGCTCCTCTCCCCTTTGCCTGCTGCAGGACAGGAGCAGCAGGAGCAGGGATGAGACATTCCCAGGTTCACACCGGAGTTAATTCCCTAAATTCCTCTGCGTTAAACAGCACATGCTGAAATTGGGACAGTCACATGGACCTTGCCCACGCACTGGTCACGCTCCCACTTCCATCAGCACAACTGATCAGCCACCAGGAGCAAAAAAACCCAGGAAAAAGGGAATACAAGACCCAAAACCCAGAGGAAATCCCACTCCTGAGCACACGGAGAGTTTAAGGAAGAAACAGGGACTGGGGGGGCAGGAAAACCTCTCCTTGGATTCTCCCTACCTCCCCTGCCCCATTTAGTCTGGTTTTAACACAAACTGCCAGGCTCCCCGTGCTTCCCTAGGGAGGCTGGCTGGGAAGCTGGAGAGGGAGATTTGTTTGCTGTTAGCATTAATGACTTGCACTGAGCATTCCAGGTCTCCCAGACTGAGCTTTCAAAGCAAGGTTATCCCTATTTCAGTGGATTCTGCAGGAAAACAACCCGGCCAAAAAAAAGCAGGGATGCAAACCCACGGGGTGATTTGTTTGGAATGGATTTGGCCCTGCACCTCCAAAGATTTTTCTCTTAAAAATCTTCACTCGGCATAGCAAAACCTGATTAAATTTCCATACCTGGAAGGCAACAGAACCCAGGGAAAACAAGCTGAAAGGGAATGAGGGATCAAGGAATAATCTCTTCCCTGCTCTAGTTTTTGGTGAGGGAGCAAGACAGGAATTGCTTAGAGGAAGAAAAAGGGAGAGAGCAGGTGTAAAAACCTATTTTCCTCCCTGGTGCCTGGAAGTGGGTTGGATGGAGGGAACACCTCGGGGTCAGAACCTTTGGGATTTATGCCTCTATCCTTGGAAAACGCAGCAGGGTGGGAGGGGAAAGAGAGACAGAAGGGGAGCAGATTCCAGGCAAGGAAAAGGAGGCTACCTGGGACACGGCCTGTGGAATTTTCATCGGGACACACGGCACATCCTGGCAGCCATCCGGCCGTGCCAGGGGAGAGAGGAGGCTCCCGGGAAGAGGACGGGGAAGCGGGGGAGGCTCCGGCCGCTTACCCAGTCGGACATAGAGGACGTACTGCATGGAATCCCGCGGCTCCGTGTACAGGATGCTCCCGCGCATGCTGAGCCAGATGATGGCCAGCTCGGCGATCATGCAGCTCAGCAGGATGCCCAGGTAGCCCCGGCCGTGGTCCACCAGGTTCAGGGAGCACGTCTCGTTGGGGTTGTACACCAGCCCGAAGAGCACCACCGAGAGGATCACAAACCTGCCGGGCGGGAAAGCCAAGGGAAACCACAGAATAGCCCACAGCTCCTGGCATTCATCTTCGTTTGGGCCCCAAATCCCTCAGAGGCCTTGCTGCCCCTGTCAGAACCACTTCATCCATGCCACGTTATCCCGTGGGATTTGCCACTCCAGAGGCCCTGCTACCCCCATCAGAACCACTTCATCCATGCCACATTATCCCACAGGATTTGCCACTCCAGAGAGGTTGTGGCTGCCCCATCCCTGGAAGTGTTCAAGGCCAAATTGGATGGGGCTTGGAGCAACCAAGTGGGAGCTGTCCCTGCCCACGGCAGGGGCTTGGGAATGAGATGAGGTTTCAGGTCCTTTCCAACCCAAACCAGGATTCCGTGGTAGTTTTTCCTGAGCCTCTGTACAGAAACACAGCCCCAAATTCCAGAAGATTCATCCCTGAATGTGTCCAGGAAAAGGCTGGACAGGGCTTGGAACAACCTGGTCCAGTGGAAGGTGTCTCTGCCCGTGGCAGAGGGTTGGACCTGGCTGGTCTTTAAGAGACCTGGATGGGCTTTGAGGTCTCCTCCAACCCAAACCATTCCAGGATTCCATGACTGCTTTTCCTGAGCCCCTGTACAGAAACACAGCCCCAAATTCCTGCAGACCCATCCCTGAATGTGTCCGAGATCAGGCTGGATGGGGCTTGGAACAACGTGGTCTAGTGGAGGGTATCCCTGCCCATGGCAGGGGGTTGGAATTGGATGGTCTTTAAGGTGTCTTCCAACCCAAACCGTTCCAGGATTCTATGATTGGGTAAAACTGCAGACATTAAATGCTCAGGAATCCTCTGTATCATTCCTAGGGATGAGCTTTAAGGCATCTTTCCACCCAACCTATGCCAAGATTCCATGCTTCCTTTTCCTGAGCTTCTATACAGAAACACAGCCCCCAAACTCCAGTGGAGAATCTTGAGTGGCACAGGAGGATAACAGGGAGCTCTGGTCAGGCTCTGAGGAACTAGGCTAGAACTTGGAACAGAGCTTAGCTAAGAAAACAAGCTGGAAAAACATTGGTGTCCATCAGGAATGGCCCAAACAAACCTTCCGGCCCCCGTGCAGAAGCGAAGGAAAAAATTTCCAGCCGTGCCAGAAATAGCCAAAAGAATTCCTGGGCGGATTCCAAGCATCCCTGTGCCCTTCTCACTTACCAGGTGGTGTGAAGGAGGAAGAGGAAGACGGCTGGCAGAACCAGGTCATCGCTGCCCACAGACCAGCGCCGGCGGAACACGACAATCCCTGGCATGGCTGGCGGGTCCCGGGAAGTTCAGCAGGCACGGCACTCACCTCCTGGGAAAGGATGGAAACAAAGCCACTGCTGAGCCTCTCCAGCCCCGCTCCGCAACCTGGGAGCCAACCTGGTTTATCCCAGAGCTGCTTCCTTCCAGCACCAGGGGGCACGGCATGCTCGGGAAGGAGGGCTGGGAGTTGAAGGAGTGGCAAGTATGAGGTGAAGCCGGTGTGTAACTCATCCAGCTCCACTTCATGGGATTACCTGGAATCCTGTTAGGCTGTGATGGTGAGCAGCCACTGTGGGACTTGGGACAGGTCATACTGGCCTCAAATCTCCAGAAAACCCTGTTACTGTGTTTTTCCATGGACAAACCTGCTGCCAGGCTCTTGTTGCCCAACAATTCTTTCCCCCCCCGCCCAGCCCACTTGGCTCAGGAAGCCAAAATATCCATTAAGAGTCAGTGGCAGCGTCTGGGGAACTATGGACTGGCTCCCAACAGCACTTCCAGTGAGGATATTGGCTCCTAGGAGGTCTCCCCCCGGACCAGCAGGAGCATCCTGCCAGCTCCACATCTCCGTCGCATCCACACCAGCCCCCTGACAGGGACGACCAATTCCAAGGTGGGAGATTGAGGAGCTGCTGCTCCTCCCCGGGTTTTGTTTGTGCTCCTATTTTTAGGAGCTTCCCAAACCCTCTGGAAAATAGAAACAGGAGCGGTGCAAAGTCACGAGACTGCACAGGGCGCTCCAGCCTCCTCCAGCACAGCCATCCCACTCCATCCCAGCTGGCTGCAGTCCAAGCTGCTCCAGAGGGACTCTGGCAGCACACCTTATCCCACTCCTGCCTTCCTGGCTCAACACACGACCTACAGCCAGGAATTTTCCTTGGTTTTGCCGAACCCAAGATGGCATCTTTGCAATCTGCCCGCAGCCACCAGGAATTTCTGGATTGTGAATTTTTGGGATCAATCCTGTCCCTCTTTCCATGCCCTAATCCCTGTGCTACCAGGGAATGCCACACCTCACCTGTGCTTCTCTGCTCCAAGCTCTCCCAACTGATCCATCCCAGTTCCCAAGCCCAGTTCCCACATCCAGCACTGATGTTGGAGTGCTCCATCAGTGGCCAGCGGTGGCCACGCTGTTCCAAAGCTGCACCTCCAAATCAATAAGTGCTCTTGGATTTTTGCCTCTATGAAACCAACAGCAAACTGCCAAGTCAGGACGAAGTATCCTCATCCGTTACTTACAACAGGATTTCCAACAGCATTCCCAAGGAAACATCACCTGCAACGCTTCCTGTACCAGGCAAAAAAAGCCCACACTTGGATATGATGCCTCTATTTAATGCTGTGGGTAAAATGAATTAGAAAGGAAAGGACAACCACAGAATTCCAGAACAGTTTGGATAGGAAAGGAGCTTGAAGATGATCCAGCTCCATCTCCCTGTCACGGGCTGGAACACCTCCCACCAGACCAGGCTGCTCAGGATTTAAACTAAGTTGAATCTTCCAGGTAACACAAATGTTGGGTTTGGGACAGCCCACAGCACCAATTCCTGCCCTGTCCCACTAAATCCAACCCAGCAGCCAGGTGTGGTTCCCAGAACATCCCAAATCCAGAGTCTCCCCTCCTGTGCTGACACCCACAGCCACTGGAATGGATGTTCCAACCTGTTTCAGTCACCCATTACTGAAAACCTACAGAATCCCCTCAAATTCCGGGAGATTCCGTAGTTAACAGGCCGCTTCCAGCCCGTCACTCACTCGGTGAAGGAAACGCTCCGTTCCGCAAACAAAGCAAACGCGAAATTCCAGCGCCATTTGGATTCCCACTTCCTCAGCACAGAATAATCAATCAGAGCACTGGGTACATTCCAGCTCTACCTTCACTCCCCAGGCCATCTGGAGACTCCCTCCCAGCCCCATCGTGCCTGTCATTCACCACCCGGGATAGCTGGGATATCACAAACCCTGGATACACCTCCAGCCTTTGGGCAGCACCTCCCAGCCCAGCTCCACTCCCATCATCCCCCAGCGCCGACACGCTTCCCGGAGCTCTTCCACCCCTCCAGTTGAGCTCTCCCAGTTCCCACCACTCTCCCAGTTTGAGAAGCAGGATTATCGACGACAGCAACAAATATCCAATGTGGACTCCTTACCCACGGCAACAGATGGGGACGGAGCGGAGCAGCCTGTCACTCGCTGTCACATACGGGAATACTCACTGTGGAACTGTCACTCTGCTTACCAGGCCCCCAGGACAGGAACATTCCCAATAAATTCCCAAAGACTCCCGAATTTAAACCAGGAGGCTCGGGGCTTTGCCCCTGCTTTGGAAAGGAGGGGGACGACCGAAGGCCTGAGACTGGAAAACCTACCAAAAAAAGCTCTCACTGTAGGGACTCTCTGGCTTCATCCCAGCACAGCATATGCCAGGAATTGTGCTTTAGGATGCTGAAGATAGGATTCCAGCAGAGGAAGCGGAAGGTTGGAGTGCAAACAGCCCCGAGACCACTGACCCCGGCTCTGTGACAGCAAGAACCCTCACACTGCCCCTAAGACCGCTGGAAAGAGCCAAGCATTCCCAGGATCTTGAGAGCTGGATCCCAGTACAAGCAGCCCTAAGCTCCCAACACTGAAACAAGGGAAGCACATGCACAAGGAATCCCCTCGGAGCCGGGCAAGACCTAGGGAAGCAGGAATCTTACATGGCATGAGGTCCAGCCGCTGCGCATCCTTCTCTCCCAGAAGGGGGATGTTTCAGGAAAAGTGCATATCCAGGGAGACAGGCATCACAAGCTCAGGAGGGAACAGCCAACTCTTCCTGCAGCCATTGAAAATCCCACTCGGCAAAGGGAAGCGCGGCGTGGGAACTGCGATCTGCCTGCCGACAGAGCCGGGCATCATCCTCAGAGCGACTCCCTCCCTTGCACCTCATTTATCCACTGGGAATGCCGAGAGCCAGAGGTCGTGACTCCCCCCTTCCACACCCCCCAGCACCCTCTGGAAGGAAGTGACATCATCCCTATTCTGAGGAGATTGTGCGTGGATTGTGGGAAGGAGGACTGGGAGCGAGAGAGCGGGCGATGCTGTCAGAGATGCGGAGCCGGGAGAGGAGGAAAAACCCTCGAGCGGCACAAACCTCCTCCCTCTTCCCACCGGGAAACCGGGAGCGCTGCCGGGAGCCCTCGGACACGGCCGTGGCATCGGGCTGGGAAAGGCTCCTGGCCATGGACTCTCCAGTGAATGGCCAGGGGGAGGGGACTTGGATGGGACACAAAAGGGACACACAGAGGGGGCCACCCCGGGCACAGAAAGGAGAGACTGTTCCAGAGGAACCTCTCCCGGCCTTTCCAGCCTTTAATTCCTTGTGACATGCTCTGGGCTATGACAGGATGTGGGGGAAGGGGAGAATTAGCTGTCTGTAGGGAAAGGCTTAGGGAAAAGAGCAAGGGAGGAAAACGCTACAGTGAGACAACATTCCAGCTAAACCTCGCAGACTTCGGCTAATCCAACAGCCCATCCCATCTGACACGAGCCTCCTTAGGGAGAAGCACACAAGGAAACAAAGCTGAAGGAAAAAGGCTGTGCCTGGATCCTGCACGCCAGGAGCCCACCCACACCACAGCAACACCCCCCGGAGTCACCCACTCCCTCCACCCAAATCCAGGCAGGATTTGCTCCAAGCTCCCAGCATCACAGATTCCCGAGGCACCCACACAGCCCGATGCTCCAACCCCCTGCAATCCTCATCCCTGCATCCACAGGCTCACAAGCCCCTGCAATTCCCCATCTCTATATCCAAAGGTTCCTAACTCTCTGTAATTCCCCATCCCTGCATCCCAGGTTGACAACTCCCTGAAAATTCACAACCCTGCATCCACAGGCTGACACCCCCCCCCTTCAAATCCCCATCCCTGCATCCACAGGCTCACACCCCCTTCAAATCCCCATCCCTGCATCCACAGGCTCACAAGCCCCTGCAATTCCCCATCCCTGCATCCACAGGCTCACACCCCCTTCAAATCCCCATCCCTGCATCCACAGGCTCACACCCCCTTCAAATCCCCATCCCTGCAATTCCCCATCCCTGCATCCACAGGCTCACGCCCCCTTCAAATCCCCATCCCTGCATCCACAGGCTCACAAGCCCCTGCAATGCCCCATATCCCTGCATCCACAGGCCAACTCAGCATTCCCACTTCCATCCCCCCCAAAACCTCCCCTGGTTCCCAACCTCCTGCTGTTCAGAGCAAAAGATGGGAGACCAAACCCAGGCTGAAATCTGATCCGCCGGGAGTTTTTCCTCCCTCTGCCAGATCCCTGGGGATGTCAGCATGGAGGAAGTCCCGCTATCCCAATATTCCTTCCCTCCCTTTTCCCTCAGGCACCTGCTGGCACTTTCGCACGACCCAGGTATGACAAAGCAATCCCATCTCTGCCAGTACCCTCCTTCCAGCTGGCCTCTGCAAATTCCAGAGCCCTCCACTGTGACTCACCCAAGGAAATTCCCTCAAAACAAGCCAGATGTTTGCCTTCACTGCTCAGGCCTACAGAATTCCCCCGAAAAATGGGATCTGTAGGTCTCAGTGGATGGTTGCAGGTGCCGCTAAAGGACAAAGCCCTTGCTGTTCCACAGAAATCCAGCACCGTGTCCCAGAATGCTGCCTCTCCCAGGATCCCCTTCCCTGGCTGGAATGCCACCGTGTTCCCCGGGAATGTCCCAGTCCCAACCTGCTGTCCCGCTGGGAAGTTCAAGCCTAGGCCTGCCAGATCCCAGCTCAACTTCTTGGGAAATGCGGCTGGAGAACTGAAACCAAAGGAGCTTTGTGCCCTGGCAGCTCCCACAGCAGTGATTTTCTGCTCCGGAGCAGAGGCGCTTCCCTTCTCCCTGAGAGCACATCCAGGTCACCTTGCCCAGGTGCTGGACACTCCTGCCCTGAGGGCACAGCATGGATGCTGGATCCTGCTTTTTCATTCTGCAGGATGACAGACACTTCACTTCCCTAACCAATGGTATTCCGGCCCCATCAAGTCCCTAAATTTTTCCTTCCCTCACCAACATGTCCCACATGGAATAGGGGCTTCCCACTCCAGGCTGGATCATTCCCTTGCAGCTTCCAGAACCCTCCGGTTCCCACAAAGCACTTACTGGACTTGATGGCAATCATCAATTCCAGCTTGGATCCAACTCCATCAGGCCTCATCCAGCTGTTCTGAAGGGCTTTAAATGAGGCTCTTTCTGCTTCCGAGTCGGTTCCTCACAATCTGGGAATTGTTCTCGCCTTCCAGGGAGAAGGGGGATGGGGTTACATCCATACAGAAAGTCCTGGAGCTGGCCAGAGGAATTTGCATGGAGCAGCTCTGCTCTGGAGCCAGGCTGGGAGAGCTGGGATGGCTCAGCCCGGAGAGGAGAAGGCTCCGAAGAGCCTTAGAGCCTCTTCCAGCACCTAAGGGGGCTCCAAGAGGGCTGGAAAGAGCTTTTAGAACAGGGCATGGAGTACCTGGACAGTGGGAATGGCTTCCCACTGACATGGTGTGTGTTTGGATTGGATATTGGGAAGCAATCCTTCCCTGGGAGGGCCTGGAACGGATTTCCCAGAGAAGCTGTGGCTGCTCCATCCCTGGAAGTGACAAGTCCAGGCTGGGCAAAGCTTGGAGCAAGCTGGGATAGTGGAAGGTGTCCTCGCCCACGACAGGGGCTGAAACGGGACAAGCATTCCGAGTCCTTTCCAACCCAAACCATTCCAGAACTGAATATCGAAAGGGGACAAATTCCATGGCACCAAAGGAAGGCGAGTCCTTTCCTTTCTGCCTTTCCCAAAGGGCAGGAAGTATCCTGCTGCAAGCAGCGCCTGCAGGAATTGCAGGGAAAGCTCTTCCCAGGGGGAAGAAGGCACAGCAGCTGCCGGAAGCTTGTGAGGAGAGCTCTGCCCTCACTGGATGTGATTAAGGGAACAGATCCCTACTTTAAGGAATATTCCATGGATTCATGGAACATTTAAGAGCCGTATTTATAAGCAAATCCCAGGCAGCCATCACTGGCAAAAATCAATGAGGATTTGAATTTTGGCATCTTTTCACGGCTACTTTGAAGATTCTCCTTGATAATCTCCCATTTTCCAAAGAGAAGGGAATAAGATGAGTCAGTGGCAGAGCCAGGGAATGAAGCTTGGAGACAGGAAAGGTTCAAAGAGCCTCCTGTGGCTTGGCACACTTTGGATGCAGCTCCCTGGGGATGAGGCCACGGCACCACAGTCACCTCCACAATGTCATCGGGACAGGACTAATGGGATCAGCTTGGATCTGTAACTCCAGCGCTGCCCACTGACACAAATTCCCAAAATAACCTCCGAGTATCAACTGACCTTCAAAACACAGGGAAGAAGAATTTACCTGTTTGGCCCACCAGCTTAACCCTGAAATCCTGGAAAAAATTCCTTGGAATTGCAATGGTGATGGACACGAGATTGGTGTAGCCACTTCCCAGATGCCCCAGCACTGATCCATCTCCATCCCAGCTCATTCCTGCCTCAAATTCCTTCCCAGAGCTCCTTCGCCATAAACACATCAAGGTGCATATTCTCCTTGATTAAATCCATCCCCCTTTTTCCTTCACTCCAAAGTCTCCTGCCTTGGGGCAGAAACAGGTCCCATGAATCCCACATTTCCCTCAAACATGCACAACATCCCCTTCCTGGTTACATTGGTAATGATTAATTTTTAATAAGGAGACTCTGGAATGTATCTCCTTGGCACGAACTTGACCACAGCAGTGGAGTTTTCAGGAAAAATGGGATTATCTTGCAAACTTTAATGGTTTTCGTGCAAGAGGATGGACAAATCCCAAAGGTGCCACTCCCAGCACTTGTTCCCAGTTAAAAACAGGATAAGGGACTCACTGAATCAAAGAAAAACAAGGAAATTCTCCTCTTTGGAATGCACCTCCTCCGAACAACTGGGACCTGTTCTGAGACTGTTCCCAGGGATCCCAGTCCTACAAACCAGTGACACTGCAGATCCCAATGGTTCTCCCCGCTGGATATCCACCGACATCCCTGCTATCCCCCCTGCTCCACCCCAGGGACCAGGAGTTGTCCATAACATCACCATTAAGGCTGGAAAAGCCCTCCAGGATCGAGTCCAACCATTCCACCAGCACTGCCAAGGCCACCACTATCCCATGTCCCAAAGTGCCACATTCACACAGATTTTAAACACCTTCAGGGATGGGGATTCCACCACTGGAGCCCAATCCAAAGCTTTAAAACCTCTTCCATTGAGGAATTTTCCCTAATATCCAAACTAAACCTCCCCTGGTGCAATTTGAGGTTGCTTCCTCTCATCCTGCCACTGATTCCCTGGAAGCAGAGCCCGATCCCACCTGACTCCACTCTCCTGTCAGGGATTTGTGGAGAGTGACAAGATCCCTCCTGCTCCTCATTTTTTTCCAGGTTGACTCCCCAAGCTCCCTCAGCTGCTCCTTGTGCTCCAAACCCTTTCCTGGACACGCTCCAGCACTTCCATGTCCTCCTTGTGTGAAGGATCCACAGGGCTTTATTAATTCCAGACCTCAGCGACCATCCCTGGGCATAAAGGAAGAGGTTTGTAGGGATAAGTCCATAAAGGCAGGGACATGCCGTGAGACATTCCAGCCGACCAAATGAAAAGGAGGACAATGCTTGGACAGGGATGGAAAGGCCTTGCTCACAGCTCCAAGATTCCCAAAACTTTTCTCCTTGACCTTAACTCCAGAGCTCCAGACTCGTCAGCCTATGGAAAATCCAAAGCCTGCACAAGCACCTGGCCGAGAAACACGGGAAGCCACCACTTTCTCGGGAATCTGGGAGTGGAGAAGCAGCACAATCCCAGCGTGCTTCCAGGAGTGGAGTTAAAAACAACCCCCAGTCCTTGTGTCGATGCCGGCAGCTCCGCAATTCCACCCACAGTTTGTGCCAGCAGAGCCCACGGGCAGCTTCCCGACCGCTCCGAGCTCCGGCACAAACAACGGCCAAGTTGCCAGGAGGGGGAAAAAAAAAAAAAAATGTATGACATCGCAATTAATTTGGGATTTGAAACATAATCCCATCCTCTACAAGGGAATAAAATCCCCTATGACAAGGAAAGCTTGGCTGGAACGGGGTAGGGAATGCAAAGGGAATACCTGGGTGAGTTGATGGATAAATAATAATAATGCTCACGGCATCCCGAATCTGCTCCCAGGCGTGGAACAGCAGCTCATTCTCCCTGGATATAATTACTGGGAATCATCAATCCTTGGTTTTGCTGGAATATCCCACAGCTGCACACAGAACTTGGTAATTCCTGGTTGGAAACCACACGGCCTCTGAGCTATTTACAGCCAAAATTCCAAAGGCTGGATGAAGCCAGCCAGGGCAGATCCAAGAGGTGACTGCTACTTACACAAGGAACGTTTCGGATGGAGCCTTGTTTCTTTAGGAAAAGCTATTTTCCAACAACAGTCCTGACAAATTCCTGTCTGACAGTTTTACTCCACTCTGGAATGCTTATCAGCTCAGCCTCCTTTTAAAAAAAGGAGGAGGAGAAAAAAAAAAAAAAAAAGCAGGAGGAGCAAATTTCCAGGTGAGATATTGAATTCAGAGGCACATCCCTGCTCCCGCACATCTGGAAGCGATGCCTTCAGGAAGAGAGAGGAGAAGCCCAGCCATTCCCAAAAGGAATTGCCTCTCTCCCCCTCCAGCAGGCAGCTTCTTGGCTCCCTAGTTTACGCTAGTGGGCAAACAGTTTTCCCAATAACTTGACTCATTGCTTCAGGAATTCCCTCGGGATGAGTCACATGCAGGGAAAGCCACCGGGAGCGGCGCCGGGACCACCGCTGCCAACACGAGGAGAGCGAAAGAAGTGGGAGAACACAAAATCCCTGCCAAACGCGGGAAAACTGTGTGGTCAACACCATTCCTTGGCACTCCTTCCCTGCTCCCCTCCCCACAAATGTGCTGGAGAGGAGAAGCGCATCCGGAGAGGCGGCTCCAGGCTCCGGAGCCGTGGGAATCGCCGGGGAGAGGTTCCCGGGATAGGAGGGAATCCTGGTTCTGCTCATCTCCCAGGAATGATCCTAAGGAATTCCAAGCAGTGGTTATTTCCCTCCCTCCTGGCACTGAGGGGGAAAGAGGGACACACGTGGAATTCCAGGGCCTCCAGTTTCTTACTCTACTCCCTGCTCAGCAGCATTCCCAAATGGTGCTTTTGTCTGCATCGCATCCCAACACATCTTATCCCAGGAGTTCTCCTCTTCCCACATCCCGTGGCTAAGCGGTTAGGCAGCTACATGCCCGGCTGCAATTCAAAAATGCTGGGAGAATCAGGGCTATCTGGGAAGCTTTTTGGGGAGACTAAACCCAAAGGCATCTTTTCTCCATACAATTCGTCCTCATGAAACACGGATCATGGATTTGTGACACTTCCAGGCTCAAAAAACTTTGGGAAGGGCTTCAAATATCCTAAACCTGACCTGGGCATGACCTGTTCCCATTTTCCTGATGCTGCCTGTTTATTTCCCTCACCGTGCCCCTGCTTGTTTACTTAGGCCAAGGACATGCCTGTGTCCCACATTTCCTAGAAATCAGCCTGGAAAGATGAGGTCATGGAGGTCGTCATTCCCAAAGTCCAAGTGAAACTCCCAGTGGAAGCCACCAAGAGGCAACTTGAGGACTTTATCCCGTGGGAGTATGTCCAAGAAGGAATATTCCCAAATGCCATGTCTATGTTTCACCTTTTCCTGTTATTCCCCAACCCCTCCCAGATTCCCACTTTCCAGTATCTTGGAAAGCATCAATCTTGCAGCTTAGTAAGCAGAATGTGCTTCTTGGCCCCAATTCCAGAATTTTCCCAGCCTCCAGTGAAAATCAACCCAACACCAGGATATCCTGGAATCAGTTATTTTTGCAAGCTCATTTGATACACCGGAACCTACAGGAATATTTATGGATTAAAAAAAAAAAAAAAACCAGCCCTGAATCCATGTTTTTCCAGCAAGATCCTGTGAACTAATCACCAGCATCCAAAGGATTGCTGCTATCCAAGGGCTGCTCTCCACACTGAATCCAGGGGTATATCCACTTTCACTTCCATGTTTACCCTGGAAGTAAGGATCAAACACCAAAGTCCTGTCTGGGCAAGGGCCAGGACAGGAACACCTGCACAGGTGGGAATTTTAAATGCACAACGGCAGAGAAGCGGCAATTTCAGCCCGGAAATGTCCTTGGCTTGGATATGGACAACATCCTCTTTCCCTTTTTCCTAAGCTCAAAAGGAACATTTCAAGCCTAACTCTGGATTTCCAGCTGCAACTTCCCAAGAAGTGTAGTTCTGCCCCTCCCATCCCGTGGCTCCCACCTCAACGCACGGGAACAGCCCTGGAAGTAAAAGAAATCATCAGGATGAGCGTTCCCAGCAGAGGAGTCCTGCTTTATTCCCACCTGGAGAACAGTTTTCTAAAGGAAACTGCCAGCTCTGCTGTAAAGCTGCTAATTACAGTGCAAATCCAAAGAAAGCAGGAGCAGGGAAGGAGGGAGGGAATGAGGAAGGGAAAGGCAGATTCCCAGACTCCGGCTCACCCAAATGACAGCTTGGGAACAGCTTTTCCTGCCTCAGTGGAATTCCTCCTTGGAATAAATCACCCCCTTCCAGCGCTGCAGGAGCCCAAAATTCCAGCCCTCATGGAGACCCTCGGGAGCAGCTCCCTCCTTCCACACCCCAACAGCTCCTCTCTCATCTCATCCCAAAAAGGCCCATTGTCCATTGGGAACATGGAGATCACCAAGGAAGAGCAGATGGGAAACCACCTACAGTCCAGCACATGCAGCTCCAACTCTTTCCAAGTTTAGGGAAGTAAGTCCCAAATTCCCACCCTGTGGAAATCAAATCCTGGGACTTACCAGTCTGCTTTTCCTCCAGCTGGTGCTTGGGATAAAGATGTTGGAATTGCCACAGGGAACAAACAGCACTGGTCCCACACCTCTCCAAACCACCAGGACCAATGAACCAAATGTTTCTTTCTCCTCTTCCTAGGAATTTCTACCCATCCAGCACTTCCCTAGTGACAACCGAGCAACCTAGAACTGGAATCATGGTTGAATCCTAAGTCTCCAGACTCTTCCTGAATCCAAGATTTGTGACGGAAAGCAGGAATCCTCTTTCCCTTTTGCTTATGTAACCAAGGATGTATCAAGCCCAGGCTTCCCTGATCCTGTGTCATATTTAAGCCTTAAATATATTTATTTTTCCACATTCCCTTCTCCTTGGACGCTCCAGGAGCTGCATTTCCAAAGCCCAGCACACAGAGCTGATCCACAGTTTCTCCCGGTCCTCGGGATCTGTGCTCTCCTGGCAGCCACAACATCCATCATCCCTCCCCCCCAGCAGGGATCCAGCCCTTCCTGCTGCTCCCCAGGGAGAGGCAGGAGAGAAAGGGATTCGGTTTCAGGCTCAGGAATTATTTAATTCCATAAGGCAGTTTTACATCTCCTCCGTAAGTTCCACAGTCCTCAGGTTTTCCAGCTCTGACTCCTGGAATTACTCACACATATTTACTCCAACTTTTTCCTGCTGACACAGATTTCCTTGTGCTGGTTTCTCCCTGTGCATTCATCACTACAGATCCTGGAACTGGAGCCACTGATTCCCATCTCTACTCTCCAAATATCCTGCAAACTCGGTGAGCGCGGCCACACATTCCTGGCTGCAGCCATGGCACCAGGAATCTCCCCCTGTTTCCATGCTTATTCCCTAATTTACACTCCTGGTGTCTCCTTCGTACACTTGCTCAGCCTGGAGAAGGGAAGGCTCCAGGGAGACCTTGGAGCTCCTTCCAGTGCCTAAAGAGAGTCAAAGATTGATGGAGAGGGACTTTGAATAAAGGCACTGAGTGACAGGACAATGGGAATGGCTTCCCACTGCCACGGGGTGGAATTAGGGACGTTGGGAAGAAATTCTTCCCTGCGAGGGTGCTGAGGCCCTGGAATGAGTTTCCCAGAGAAGCTGTGGCTGTCCCATCCCTGGAAGTGTCCAAGGCCAGCTTGGCTGGGGCTTGGAGCACCCTGGGATAGTGAAAGGCGTCCCTGCCCATGGCAGGGTGCGGCACTGGATCACATTCCAGATCCCTTCCAACCCAAACCATTCTGGGATCTCTCCCTGTTCCCACCACTCTCCATGTTTCCATGCCCTCCTCACTACCCCTCGTTAGGAAAAGTCCCTCAGCAGAGCTTGGAAAGCTGTCACTCCATGGACACTGTCCCTGCCCTCTCGGCCACCAGCTCCGGAGCCAGAACCCATTTGGAAAAGCCGGACAAGAGGGAGGTGAAAGGAGGTGAGGCAGAAGCAGGGACCTCATGTGACAAGCGCGGAGCTGCAGCCGAAAAAATCCCCTGGAAAAGCATTCATTCCTTGGCTCCAAGCAGCTGTGCAGGCACGAACTGAAAGGCACAGATGGGAACTGACTGTTCCTTAGCATTGGTTACACCACAGAAAACCAGGAACAATCCTTCCCAAGCGAACGGGAAGCAGGAAAGATGAACCGGCCACATGTGGGAATGCACCAGCTCCGGAGTTGGGGAATGCAGGACTATGGCAGGAGGTACCCAGGAGCAGCAAGAGATGATCCAGAACCTAAATCAACCACGTGATTCCTAAAATATAGACAGGAGGATCCTGAAAACGAGATGAATGTGCTCCTCCTAAAAATATCCCTGAATTCCGGATGGTTTGGGTAGCAAAGGACCTTAAGCTCATCCCATTCCAGCCAGCCCCTGCCCCAGGTTGCTCCAAACCCCATCCAAGCTGGCCTTGGAACACTTCCAGGGATGGGGCAGCCACAGATTTTCTGGGAAATCCATTCCAGGGCCTCACTGTCCTCACTAGGAAGAATTTCTTCCCCAATATCCCATCTAACCCTGCCCTCTCTCAGTGTGAAGCCATTCCCCCTTGTCCTGGCACTCCAGGCCCTTGTCCCAAATCCCTCTCCAGCTCCCCTGGAACCCCTTTAGGCACTGGAAGAGGCTCCAAGGCTTCCCTGGAGCCTTCTCTTGTCCAGGCTGAACAATCCCAGCCTGTCTTCCATCCATGTCTGAATTGAACAGGAAAAACATCACCTTTCCTGCAGCAAATCCCAGCAGGATCATCCTCAGGGCTGCACCTGGATTTGACACTGGCTGCTGGACACCCTGGATCACGGGCAGGTGACCCCAATCCCTCTCTGCTGAACTCAATAACTCCGCAGCTTTTGGAAAGCAAAGGAAAGCAATTCCGTTTCCTCAAAGACAAGCTGAGCCCAAATCTTGCCCAGGGAAGTTGGTAACCCTCGGAAAATGGGAAGGATCCCTGCTCCAACAGCACAGGGATGCATTTTGCAATCGATTTCTCCAAGAGGAGCCACCCTTCCCCTCATCCAGCAGATACAAATTCCAAACAAATTTCACACTAACAGGATTACAAGGAAAAAAGCTGTGCACTGGGATCTACTTCAGGACAAGCCCTTGGCTCCCAGCCCAACCAGTTTGAGGCTGCTGGAAAAGAAATTCCTTTTTTCCTCTCACTCCCAAGGCAACACGTGGCCATCCCAGTAATTAAATGGAGCACCTTTGCAACAATTCCTTCGGCAGGATTTGTCCAGGTGTGGACATTCTCCCACTCTTTCCTTTAATTATCTTATAATTAACCATGAAGCATCCAATCATCCAGAGCTTTTTCAATTAAGCTTCAAAAGGAAATGCCTGGAAGAGCTCTTGGTGGGAATGTTCTAATCAGTTGGGAAGAGACCACAGGCACCAGAGTTAGGGTTTGGTGACTCACTCCGTTATTGCCTGGGCCAGTGAACTTCCAAGGCTGGAAAAATATTCCTTTAGTCTACCTTTTTCAGTTCACATCCTCATCCTTGATCAGAGCTCAGAGGCCTGGGAGCAATATGATATTGTAATTAACACAGCTGATTAAGGAGTAATCATCAAGCTCCAAAGGATGAGAAATTATCCCCGCCCAGATCCAAATCTTCTCCATCCCAGTCCTGCGACTCTTTTTCCCCTCAACTTCTTCCCTCAGCCCTAAATTCTCAGCACAGGCACGAGCTGAGATCTCCTACAGTTCCTTCCTGGGCAGTAAGGGGAAATATTCCCAGTCTTTTCAATAAGGAATATCAGGAATTTTGCCTGCATCCTTGCGGAGATGTATTGGGATCCCACAGCCCACAGGAGTGGCAAATTGGCCTCAAATCCCAGGCTGAGACCTTCTGTGTGTCCAACAGCACGGACAAATGGATCATGGAATTGTTCAGGCTGGAAAAGCCCTCCAAGATCATCCAGTCCAACATTCCCCCAGCACCACCAAAGCCACCACTACCCCAAGTGCCACATCCACGTGGATTTTAAATCCCTCCAGGAATGGGGACTCCGCCACTGGAGCCTGTTCCAATGCTTTACCACCCTTTCCATGAAGGGATTTTCCCTAATGTCCAACCTAAAACTCGCCCTGGCACAACTCAAGTGTCATTTCTCACCTGGCTTGTCAGATGGCTTTGATTTTTTTTTCCAAAATACCAAGAGAATTCCAAAGGTCTCTTGAAGAAGGGATCTCTTGAGCACTCCTAACAGCTCCCAGAATTCCAGGAGTTTCTCACACACCTTCCCAGCCACGTTCCTGACAGTCTTTCCCACATTCCACGGACAACACACCTTCTCCAGTGGGGAGAAAAGAAATCAATCGATGTCTCCAACTGCTGACATTCCCATTTTTTGCAACCTCAAAATCCCATGGACATTTAAGGATTTCATTTCCACTGCAAAGAGGGAAATGGCGGAGCACACAGACCCAGGGAATAATATCCAGCTTGGAATTGTCCAGTACAGGATGAACCCAAGCATTCCTTAAGCTGGAAAAAATGAATGTCCACAGGTTTCTTCCTCCCTCCGCCAGCTCCCAGCTGGGATCAGTGCCCAGGAGAAGAGCTCAAATGATCCCTCTGGAGCAAGGGAAAAGGATTATGGAATGACACTAGGAATAATTCCCTCCTCGGTTACGTGATTTCCTGGCTGGAATTTTCAAGGTGTTTCCACAGCCAGCCAGAAGTGAAGCTGGAAAGCGGATAAAAGGACACCAGGATGACCCTGTCCCTTTCCACGAGGAGGTTTTAAATTCCAGCACCAGCAGCCCACACATCCCTTCTTCCCTCTCTCCCCGATAAGCCAGGAAGGAGACAACACAGCAGAATGGGAAAATTCCGCGTTTCCACCAGGAAAACAGCAGGGGGTGGGTGGGGGACGGGGGGGAAATCCAGGCTCTGAAACACCTTGGGATAAAACCTCACCTCCACCCTCACCCAGCTCTTCCCAAGCCCACCACAGGATATGGCGTTACCAGGATGAGAGCCAAAGAATCCAGAGGTAAAAACATCCAAGAGAAAACAGGGAGGGAAAGGGTTGGAATCACTGGAAGAGGCCAGCAGGAGCTGCCTCTTTAACAGCCCTCCCCTCAGCTGCCGGCACCCGGGAATCCCATCCCCGCTCCGGGCTGCCAGCGAGGAGTGACCTCTGGAGAGCACGGATCCGTCCGCCAGCAGCACACAAAACTCACCCCTTCTCCCTCCCACGGCATTCCAACACCCCCATTGCAGGGAAAATCTGAGGCACAACTCCGTGGTTTTCGGCGGGGAAGAACAGAAGCTCCGAGTCCCCCCACGTTTCTGGGGTGGGCTTTTCCCCCGCTCCAGGAGGAAGATGAAATCACCTTCCCGAAATAGTTCCAAGGAAAAAAGGCTCCAAGGAAAGCAGAGCTTCGCCTTTAACCAAAGAGCTGGAACTTCCCCGCACTCCAAAAGGATGGATTAATCCAAATTCCATGCCACAGCGTTGGAAACATGGAAAATGGAAGCATTAAAGTACCAAATCGTAATTAATAACAGCCACTAATGAATGGAAAATCTGAATTTGGGGAGAAAAAAGACAATCCCATTATTATAAAATAAGGGGTGACAACCTTCAGGCAGAAGTCCCAAATCCCAGATTTATGACAAATTAAGGGGATTGGATCCCCCAGGCAGGAATCCCGGATGCAACCACAACCCAGCCACGGTGCAGTGGCAGAAGAGCCCTTGGGAAGCTCCCACAGGGAAAAAACTCCGCAGCTGCTTCAGCCAGGATCCCAACACACCGAAATCCGGGCCCCATCCCACGGCAGGTGCCTGTTTTCCTTTGGATTTGGCTGGAAACTTGCTGAAAAAAAAAAAAAAACCACAGTTCCTCCTTAATTGACCTCTCATCTTTTTCCCGTTTCAATCTTCCAAGCAAACTTTGGGACTGCAATTCCTCTTCCCTCGCACAATGCAGCTGTCTTCCCGAATTTCCCCACCTCCCAACCTTTCTGAACGCGTGTAGGGTGATATTCCCAGGAAGAGGACTGGGCAAAGTCCCATATTCCTTGGGAGTTACTTAAACAACAGCTGCACTGGGAGAAAAAAAAAAACAAAAAAACCCAGATTTCTGTGTCCTGAACATCTTATCTACTTCCAAGGAGGCGGGAAAAGCAGATTCAGGAATGGCTTAGCCTGGAAAACTCAATCCAAGGGGGTTCCTAACCTTGCTCCACAAGCATCCAGAATCCAGGGTGGTCTTTTTGCTGCCCCTCTCCCTAAAAAAAAAAGCTCTGAGCTGCTGAGTCAGCAAAACAACAGCAGGGTGGATTCGGGCATCTCCTTAATCCAACTTGTAATTAACTCCCAGGCCACAGAGCAGCCTGGAATGGGAAAACTCAGAGTCAGGAGCCAACCGGGAGAGAAGGAAGTTTGGTTTCCCACTTAAGTCAGAAATTAAATCCCTTTCCCACCTTTCTTGACAAATCTCCTTATAAAAGAGAACTCCAAGCCTTGCAGCTCCCTGTTCCCATAGGAACATGAGAACTTCCAAACTCATCTCCTTTTCCAAGAGCAGCAATGTCTAATGGAGCCTCGGCAGCAGGAATATTATAAGTATTGGGAAAGGTAAAAGAACACTGCTCTCATTTCATCTCCAAAAATGGAGCAGCAGCCACAGCCCCAAGGGCCACCAAGTCTTGGATAATCCTAAATTCCTCCCTCTTAACTGGATTTGTCACTCTTTCTCCTCAAAAAATCCAGAGTTTCAACAAAAACTCCGATGTGAAATGCAAATTCCATGGAAAACCTTTGCAGTCAGGTGTAAGGAGCTGAGCAAACACCAGGACAGCGTCTAAAGTACAGGGAAACAAACGGTCACGTTGCCTGGGAACAGGATCTCCCACTTCTCCAGGCCCGGACAACCAGGAATTCCAGTATCCCACCCTCCGGCACGACGCGGCAGAAGATCCACCTGTGAAATTTCATCCTATCCATATGAAACTTCCAGGCCCTGAATGGTGAAAGTATTCCAGAAGGAAAAGGGGATTCGCTCCCACTCTCCACCCAACAAGCTTCCCTAAATATTCAGGTCCAACCAAACAGCACCTGCCGGAAGCACAGAAAGGCCAAACTCACTGTTTTTCGGGAATGTTGAGCCCTCGTGCTCCAGAGCGGAGGCTCCAGGGCTGTGTTTCCCATGCCAGGCAGGAGGGAGTGTTTTGGCCCAGCCCCAGGGAACTCGGAGCAGAACGGTTCACCAAACAAATCCATGTTAACATTGGGATTTTGGTGTCATAAATCAGGTGCTCTCAGGTGAAAAGGTTCCGGATTGCTCCGGCCACGCCCTTCCACGCTTTTTGCACTCCAAAGGGTGGCACTTCCCAGCTCCAGCACACACAGTACAAAACCCTGCAGCTACAGCAGCAGGAACCAGGATGAGTTCTCTCTTCCCATTCCATCTGGTTTTCCAAAACCCCCGTCTAGGCTTTCCTGGAATGAGAGGCCTCATTCCTTAGCAGTGGGAAGTGCCTCCCGCTCTCCTCAATCCATACCCTGCTTCCAAGTGTTGATCAACTAAGAGTTAAGGAAGACAGAAAAATGAGGAGAGCAGCTGGAAAACGACAGGATAAATACAATGGGAACACCAAGGACAACAGGAGCTGGATTTTGATGATCCCTGCAAGTCCCTTCCAGCTTGGGCTACCCTATGATTGACCTCTCCACTGCGCAACATCCCGAGGTTTTAAGAGGATAACTGGCTGAGGACAGTCCAGGATCCCCCGTGTTGGAGAGATTCCCACATTCCCTCGGGTGACTCCGCCTTTTCTTCGGCCTGCCCAGGTGGCACCTCCTCCCCAGCACCTCGTCCACCCGGTTGGAGCTGCCACGGAACGCTGAACTAATCCAACCCTTGGGATGAGCATCCCGTGAACAAACACGGCGCATTCCCTTCCGCTCTCCTGAGCCAGAAGGATTTGGGTGAGCACAGAGTCATTAAAAGCCACCTCGGATCAGTTCCACTGCCTGAACCCCCTCAGTGTATCCCAAAAATCCAGAACCGCGAGCCCTTACTGGTTTCATGGATCACGTAATTCCAAAAGTTCACTTCCCTGTCTTGTTGCCCCCCCAGGAGAAGGAAAATCTGGCGGGATCACCCTCCTGAAGGGTCCAGTCTAAACCTCATGTCTCCCGAGGAATACAGGCCAAATGTGAGAATCCTTGGAGTTCCTACCCAGAAATGGCTGGAAACCAGGATTCCAGGCCATTCCAGGGAACAAACATCCAAGGAGCTGGCAAATCCACGGACACAAACCACGGGTTATGGTATGAAGGACACGGGAAGAGTTGGGAACATCAAACCCTTCAGGCCTGCCTACAGAGAATCATGGAATTGTTAAAGGTTGGAAAAGACTTTTAGGATCGCCAAATCAAGCAATCAACCCACTAACACACGTCCCCAAGTGCCGCATCCGCACAGATATTAAATCCGTCCAGGAACGGGGACTCCACCAGCGCCCTGGGCAGCATCTTGCAGTGCTTTACAACCCTTTCCATGAAGAAATATTCCCAATATCCTCCCCTGGGGCAACTTGAGGGCTGTTTCCTCTTGTCCCATCCCTGGGAGAAGAGCCCAGTCCCATTCGGTCATGGAGGTGTAGGGAATGAGAAGGTCCCTCCAAATCCTCCTTTTCTCCAGGATGAAACACATCCTGCCACCTCACTCGTTAGATAACAGAGAAACTTCCAACGCCGGCATGTTCCTGACTTCCCTCCCCAAATTCCTGCTCCCCACCTCACAAGGGAATTTCACCGACTCTGCCAGTATTCCCAGGAGGCTCCACACTTACTCAGCCGCCCTGTTCCCCGAGCGTTTTCTGCAGCTTCCCACGTGCTTCCCACCTCCCAGCCCGCTTCTCTCCCCATTCCTCCGCCCTCATCCAAGGGGAACACAAAGTCAGAGCGAGGCCCTAGAGAATCCCGAAATTCTCTCTGCCAGCTGGGATTCCATAAGGCAAGGAGTTCTATGTGACAAAGCTCTTCATTTCTGGCTCTTCCAGGCCTTGGAATAACCAAGGATAACACCGGATTTGGGGATGTGCCTGTTTCCTACTGAATTAAATTTCAGTTATGGCACTGGAAGTGTTCAAACAAGTCAGGGAATAAAACATGATCCCTTTTTTTTTTTTTTCTTTCCTTAAGGGCCAAAAGACTCTTCTCCAAAAGCAACACACTGATCCAGGAATAGCCATGAAATTAAGAGGGAAAAGGGCTTTCCAGACAAAGCAGCCTGTGGCTTCCTGCAGAAGTCTTAACACCACAATTCCACAAAGGGAAAGGGAATTCTGCCCCTGGATCTGTCAGTGAATTTTGAGGAAAGCTCTAATCCTTCCAGTTTTGGAACATGGATGCCTCTTTCTCCGCTAGAAAATACGGGAAAAGTGACAAAGGCAGAGGGAGGAGCAATCCCACAGACCACAGAATCTCTCCAGGAAATTTGCCCTTTTCCCCTACTCCATCCAGGGAGGAAAATGAGCAGCACAAATCACAAATTTCTGCTTTTATGGGAAGTTTTTCTCCTTCCTCTGACAAGGGCGTATGTTTTCCCTTCTCCAAGGAAAAATCCAGCTCATCCCTGAATGCTCTCATTTAGGGAAATGCTGGTTGTCATTAGCGGATGCTCTGGTGCCATGGAGATGGTGACAAACAACTGAATCAGCCGGAAAAAAACCCGGAGTCACAAAAAGGGGAATGTGCTTTCAAAGGTTAAACACATGGCCCAGGGGTAAATAAAGAACATTGATGGGATCTGGATACAGATTCCATAGGCACCAAGAAACAAGGGTGCCCAGGGAAGTTGTGGATCCATGGAAATCTCCGAGGCCAGGCTGGATAGGGCTTGGAGCAACCTGGGATAGCGGATGAGCTCCAAGGCCCCTTCCAACCCAAACCATTCCAGGATTCCCATCATGGGATCCGCAGAGCAGGATCCACATTTTTTTTCAGGACAACCCCTGGCTGGATGAGATGCTGAAAACTCCCAAGCAGCACCTGCTTTGTTCTGATTTTTCTGGGAGGTGAAACAGTTCATTTCCCACGTGAGAAAACAGCACCAATTTGCAAGATCGTTTAGCACATCCAATGGGAAAAGCCAAGCCTCCAGAGGCTCCCAGTTTAGAGCTGAAATCCATATTCCAAAAATACATCCAAGGCTGTGTCAACACCAGGGATCTGGGCTGCAAAGACAAGCCATGGCAGAATATTAAATTTCATCCCGAAGGATGCAGAGCTGTGGAAATTTCAACTTCCAGCAGACATGGGGCAGCAGGACACATCCAAACGGGAACCTTCCAGGGAAGAAAAGCACCTTTCAGGGAAGAAAGGGCTGAATTCCACCCCAACCTCCCCATTTTCTATTTGCTGCACTGAACTATAACAGGAACGTCCTGAATTCTCCTGTTTCTTCCCATTATCCTATTCAAGTGTTTTAAGGTGGCCTGAGGGATTCAGCATTTTATTCCAAAAGAGTAAGGATGAGGACTCTGTCCTGCAGCCTACCTGGATCTAAACTCAGGACCACTCAGGCCTGTGGTGATAATTAAATCTCCAGGCCAAGAAATCCCAAGGAAACATGTTCCAGAGGAAAAAAAAAAAAACCATGGAAAAAGCCCATTTAAGGTGGCATTCCCATATTTACTGATGGCCACGAGCGAGTTGCACTGGGATTTTTGTCACCAACTCCCGATGAAATGGCAAGTAGAAACCACCAGGAAAAACTTGGAATTGAAGGTTCTAAATCACACCTCGTATCCTGTTTTCAGGGGAAAATTCCTACTGAGCTCAAAGCCATCCCTGAGGAACCCACTTGTTCTAATTCCACACCAAGGGAACAGGCAGGAACCAAAATCTCAGCTGGAAGGGAAAGAAAAGGTAGGAATTTTCATGCAATTCCACAGGTCTTTGAAGAGGAGATCAGAAGGCTCCTCAAAGAGGGGGAGAAATGTCAATGGATGGGGTGGGATGGGGATTTTCAGGGATCTGCAGGAGCACAAGGGCAGCTAAGGAAGGATTTGAGTTAAAGACGAAACTCCTGGATTGAGAGCCCGGGACAGAATTCCTGACAGTCTCTGCCTGCCAAGCAGATTTCCAGCTCCTGCTGCAAAGAAGAGGAAAATAATCCAAAGCTTTTTTATTTAATCTTTTCAAAGAGATCCAGAGGTAGGGGATCCATGTGCCTTCCACTGGGGAGGAGGAGAGAAAGGAATAAAAAGGAGGAAGGAGAAGAAGGAATGGCTGAAGGTACAGGGCACATTTTTCCTGAAGCTCTGTGGGAATTACATCCTGTATCCAAAATCCCCTCTAAGGTCCAGCAGCACTTTTGTCCATATTTCAGGGCAGGATATTCCTCAGCAGGGCAAACTTTCCACTTTCTTATCAAAACCTGGAAAACCATTTCCATTTCTTCCATTTTCAAAGTTCCAAGCTGGGCAGGTGCTGCTGCACCTGGTAAATTTCCCAGTTTTTTTTTTTTCCCCCCTGATTTCTCCTTAAAAATCCACAAAATAACATCTAGGAATGCACCTAAATGAACAATATCATGTATGGAATAATGAAAATATCAGCTCCAACTGGCCTGGAGTGAAGAGCCTGATTGACTCCCATCTATCCCAGCAGGAACAAACACCCCGGCGCTCTCCGCAGGTCCCACAAAAGTCCATTTGTCACACTCCCCGTGGCACAAAGGCCACTTTCATCCACTCCCAGCTCCTGAAAAACTCCAGCCCTGCAGCTCCAAGAGCGGATTAAAATGGTCTCACACTCACCCCATCTCAACTGCTGCGTCTTTAACTGGAAATTCCTCAAAATCCAGGGCCGGATCCAGCTCGGGATGTTCTTATTCATCAGCTGGATCTCTGTTGGGAGCAGAAGTGGAACCAAGGGTTATTTATTTGGGAAAGATAGAATGGGAGGGGAAGAAAAGCAGGGTGCAGGCTCCCTAAAATAAAGCTGCGTGGTCTAGGGGAGGTGTAAAGGTTTAATTCCAAAAAAAAAAAAAAAAAGCCTTCAGACAGGACTGGGATGTTTGGGCCAGAAGGGAATTGCTGCTGGCTTAGCCCAAGGAAGTTTCATAAATGACAGCCAGGCCTGGGAATGACTGGAAACTTCTCCAAACTCTTCCCCATCCAAAGCTGAGCAGCACCCCAAGCTTTACACCCTCCAATTTTAAGGCTTTTGCTCCCTACATCTTTCCAGCTGCCTGGAAAAGACCCCTTCAAAAACCAGGATTGCGCCGCTTTAAGGAAAATTTTCTAAGGCACAAAAAGCCTTAAATCCCGATTTTGCAAATCCACACGATGATACGGCAGCTCCGAAACCCAAGTGACCTCGTTTGGAGCAGCCAGCTCCCAGTTAATTAACTTCCAAGGGGAAAGAGAGCACAGGGAACAGGATTGAGATCCCCACAGAAAGTCCAAAAAAAAAAAACCTCAAACCAGGGGGGTAGGGAGAGCTTGGTTGCTGTAATTGTTTGTCCAGGGAATTTTAACAAAGTCCCCAAAATGTAGGATTTTTTTCCCCCCCCCCTTCCCCCCACATTTTTGGTCATTGGGAGGTGCATTTTCATCCTTCCCACTTTCCCTCCTCATCATTGCACAGCTGCTCCTTCCAAGCCCTCTGGAAAGGGAGCTGGGTGGACACAGCCCAGAGAAGTTTCCCTTCCTCACCGCCCTTTTCCCCGCTGCAGGATTTACAGCATTCCCTGTCTCCAGGATTCAGATCTGGCTGTGCAGGTAGCAGGCAAAAAAGTGCCCAGAGCTTTAATTTAAACTGGAATTCGGGTCAAATCCCAATTTTTTAGGTCAGCACTGACAAAGTCATTACCTGCAGTACACAGTCCCTATCCTTAAATCCCCGATTTTGACCCTCCAGAGTAAGATTTTGGAAAGCAGAGCTGCCAACTCCCAAATTTCCGATCTGAATTCCCATTTAAAGGGGGAATTTTATCCCGCTCCTTGCTGAAAGGTGTTGGCTGTAGAAATTCCAGGTTATGCCCATCATTTACCACGTAACAGATGCTTTTCTCCAAGTCTCTTGTCCCTCTTGGCCATTCCCGACCCCCTCAACCATTCCCAGCCCAAGCTGGCACTGCTGGAACGTCACCAGCAGCTTTAAGACCCCCAAAAAACCAACACCTGGCACAAACAAACACCTTCCCCCAGCTCAGGTTTCCCATTTGGAACGCTTTTTCCAGCGGTGTCCACGGGATACGCATTTAAGCCAAGCCAGTGCCAGAATTACGGAGAGTCCGAAGCTCTCCAAGAGCCGCTTCCCACAATTTCATTATCTCCCATTTAAGGGCACTCGGACTGACCACGAAAACTCGAGTGCTTCTCCCTGCCCAGCCAGGAGGATGCAGCAACTCATCCCCACTGAGTTTCATCCAGGGGGGAGACGAATATTCCCACCTTGGAATACTCCTTCCCTTTAAAACCATTCCCCAGAGTTTTGCTGCTTTCACATCCCGGGGGTTACATATCCCACCTCTGGGAATCACTGCGTGAATTCCCACCTGGAGCAGCCTCTAAGGACCACCAGGCTCGGCAATCCCCATTCCCATATTCCCAGTGCCAACTGCAGCCTGTCCCAAACGCACCAGCAGGTACTAATCCCCAGAACTGGGCACAGCAGGAATTCTGGCTGAGCAGCCTGGCAGCATCCCAGCTCCGAGATCTCGGAGCGACATCTCCCTTACTTTTATAAGGATATATCACTTCTGCAGCTATCTGCGATCCTAAATCTGCGATTTTTTTTTTTTTTTTATGGCCACGGCTCAGCATCCACCCGCGTTGCTCAAGCCAGGTACCATTCCCTGCGGGAAGTAATAAAAGCTGGGGAGCAAGAATCCCTGTGTCACACCCACACCGCAGCTTCTCCTCCCTGGACATCCAGCAAGCGCCGCTCCCGCCTCCCACTGCAGGATCCCGAATCCCGGGCGGCGGGATCACCTTCACGCCTCGCACCTGGCGGCCCGCGCCAGGATGGCGCCTTCCCAGGGGCGCAGGTGGAATCCCACCGCTTCCCACCGGGCGCAGGCCAGACGGAGCGGGGCCCTCCCGGCGGGAACGCCGCTCTTCCTGCGGGACCCAGGCCCCTCGGGCGGCACGGGCCTGCGCCCGAGCGGGGCGCGGGGGGCGGCGGCGGGCGCACC
>WEKY01047106.1:145242-159117 GCA_013390045.1 Picathartes gymnocephalus
CCCGCCAGGGTACTTGGCACCCGTGGATCTCGCCGCTGGAGAGGGGTGAGTGGGAGGATGCTCCAGGAGATGGGGCTACAATACTGAGCGGCTGCCAGGGAGAGGCTGTGTCCACAAAAGCTGGGAATTTCGGGGCCTGGATCCAAAAACAGGGCCCTGAGAGCCCGGACAGGGCCATCCTCACTGGGACACCTGCAGAGAGGTCCCTTCCAGCTGTGGTGTGAGGCTCGTTCCAAAGCCTTTGCTCATCCAAAGCCTCTGGCATTCTCCATGGAGATTCCAGCCTGTGCAGGAGCTGTTGCTTGGGAGAGGAGCTGGAACCATCCCTGGATGGTTCCTTTGCCCTCACAGCACTGTTCTGGGGCCGTGGGCTTTGGCTGGAGGTGATGGCAGAGCCCTCGGATGGGTCTGAATCGTGGGATGGGCACAGGGAAACAGGGAATTGGGAGGGAAACAGGAGGAGCTGCCCTTGAGCCTGGCAGCCTCGCTGTGCCAGGCTGGAGAGGTGCCTGTCCTGGAGCTGAGTGTGCACAGGGCCACCAGCACCACAAAGCCACCAAGGTGTCCAAGGCTGCCGGGGTGCACAGGGACACCGGGATGCTCAGGGACACCAGGATGCCCAGGGCCACCAGGATGCCCAAGGCCACCAAGATGCTGAGGGCCACCAAGATGCCCAAGGCCACCATGAAACTCAGGGCCACCAGGATGCCCAAGGCCACCAAGATGCTCAGGGCCACCAGGAAGCTCAGGGCCACCAAGATGCCCAGGGCCACCAGGATGTCCAGGGCCACCAGGAAGCTCAGGGCCACCAGGATGCCCAAGGCCACCAGGATTCTCAGGGTCACCAGGAAGCTCAGGGCCACCAAGATGCCCAGGGACACTGGGATGCCCAAGGCCACCACGAAGCTCAGGGCCACCAGAATGCCCAAGGCCACCAGAATGCCCAAGGCCACCAGGATGCTCAGGGACACGTCCGGGTGTCCCTGGAATGGGCTCCCACACCCACCAGTCCCGCACGCGTGTGGGATCCGCTGGCGTCGGCAGCTCTTCCCTGCTGGATCTCGGTCCCGCACACCGCCGGGGAGGACTAATCCCTCCTGGATCTCCACGCGTCTCCTTGTGCCACGGTCGGCTCTGAAGTGTTCCCTCACGTCCGCGAAGGCCGCAGCTCGCTCGTGCTCCGGAGGCCGCTAATCCCGAGCCCGGATAAAGGGGGAGAGGCACGCGACCGCATCCCTGTCTCCCAAACTTTCCCCATCTCCCACTCCAAGGCGGGCGCTCTGAAGGGTGCAGGGGGCTCCCTGCTTGCCCGAGGTCTGCCTGCCCTTTCCCTGAATCCAGAACTCTCTCCCCAGCCTCGAGGACCCTCTGCCCGCATCCAGAGCCCTTTCCCCCTGGAACCTTTTCCCTGGCTCCTGCTCTCACGCAGCGCCGCACAAATCCCACCCTGGAGAGCCGCGGCGCTGAGGAGGCAGGTAATCCCCTCACCAATAAGGGCCTGGAAAAGTGGGATTATATCCCGTCAAGTGGCTCTGGATCCTGATGAAGGAGCCGCGGGGATGTTCCACCCCCTTCCCAGCCTCCGCAGCATCCCCTGCTCTGCCAGCACGTGGTACGGGATTGGGACCTCCATCCCTCTCCGAGGAGGGACGCGGGGTCCCCGCCTCGTGGCCCCCGCCCCCCTCACCGTGCCCTTGGGATGAGGCAGGACCAGCGAAGGGCCGGTGGGATTTGGGACGCGGCCGCAGGGACCCCAGGGCCCTGGACCCTCAAGTCCCACCCAGCCGTCTCCAGGCTCCCGCCTGGATCCGCGCTGGCGGCCGCGGAGATTTATGGAGAGCGGCGGGGAGGGAGGGAGGGCCAGCGGCGGAGTAAACAAGAGTCGCCTTTTCACCCAGTCAGCCGCTCCCGGGGCTGTGTCCCGGTGCCGCGCTGCTCCCCGCGTCCCTCCTGGATCCAGCCGCCCCGGGGCATCCCGTGCCGCCCGTCCCAACCGGCACAGGGACCCCACACCGCGCCCCAGGGCTGGGGACGCGCCAGGAACTCCGAGCGGCTCCGAGTCTTTAATTAACCGAGCGCTAATTGCCTGGAAAACGAGTCATTGAAGTCATGCTGAGGGCGGCGCAGCCTGGGGGCCGGAGTGGCTCCCCCCCGCCCTGGGGACACGGCGAGAGCCCACCGGGAAGGGCCGGACCCACCCCCGTGCACAGGGACAGCCCTGGAGCCCCCCAGGCTGGCACATCCATCAGGATCACGGGGCGGCGCCGGATTTGGGGATGTGGAGGCACCTTGGCACGGGGAATTCGGCCCCGGGAACCGTCGCTCACCGCTATCCCTGTCCGGACACTGCCACGGCCGCGGTGGCTTCCGCAGTGCCCAACCCTCCCCTCGCCTTCTCCTTCGATTCCCTCTCTCCAGATTAATTTGAGGATGAACTCGGCCCGCAAGGACCGAAGGATCTGTTGGCTGAGCCAGAGGGGTCACGGTGTTCCCAAGCTGGAGCAGGGAGCACCAGGCAGGGGGGCAAGGAGGGCTCACCCCAATTCCCAGCCCGCCCAGTAAGCCCCAGTGCCACTGGAACTGGTCGGGGTGCCACCCGAGGAGGGGAGCCCGGCGCTCTCCGGCCGCGCCGGCTGCTTCCCGTTCCCCCGGCAGCTTATCCAGCCGGGGTTTATAAATGTTGGAAATTAAGGGCTGGTCCCAAATTCCCTCCTAGGCAACAGTTGCTATGTGAGTTTTATACACAGGCTCCTCGTGATCCGGGAGCGACGGAGGAGCTGCCTTTGGATGCAGAGAGCGCGGGTGCTGCAGGGGGGACCTGTCCCCTGAAAACCACCCCCGCCTCATCCCGCCCTCATCTTCTCCTCAAGGAATTTCTATAAATCTCCCCTTCGCGGTCACCATCCCCTCTCCTCGTCTGATTCTAGCGGGGGATGTGGGAGCCGTGGGTGCCTCGGCACGCTCCGGGGTCGTTCCCAGAGCTCCGATCCCCCCCTCCCGGTCCACTCTGACTCACCCCGGCCTCGGAGCCGCCGGGAAATTTCGTTACAATAACAAGGTCTGCGGGCGAATTAATTATTAACATTTATTGTTTAATATTTATACTGCAGCGCCGCTCCCAGCGCTGCTCCGGCCTCGCCGCCTCCCGCCGCCAGCTGGGGATCCCGCCACGGACAATCCCACCCCAGCGGGCAGGGCGGGATGCGGAGCATCCACGGGCATGCTGTGGTGGGCGTCCTGCCTGGAGACAGGTTTGGGATCCCGCTGGACCCCTCTGAGCCACCGTGGCTCTGTATTCTCATCCCACGGTGCTCATTCCCCATGCTGGCAGCGTGGACGTGAGCGGAAGGGCTGGGTGAGGTTGACGGGTCCCTCCCAAACTTTCGGGGTCCCCAAGGTTGCCCCCAGGGCCGGGCTGCGGAGGAGCAGGTCTGCGCTGCCCTTTGGGGTGAATCCGCGTGGGATCGGCTCACAGAGCGGCAGCCGCAGCCTTGGCGCTCCCAGGGTGCCGGCGGGGATGGAAGCTCCGAGCTGAGCTCCCGGGAAGCGCTCGGGGCCGGATTCCCTCCAGGACACACCCTCACCGGGAGCCCAGGAGCCACGGGGGTGGCCAGCGTGACGGGACACTGCACGATGGGGGTTGGAACCTGTCGGACTACATTCCCCGCGTGTTCCCTCCCTGTCCCCTCACGCACGCCGGGAACACCCCGCGATTTAGGTCTGAGCCCCCCCAAAACCTGTGCTCTGCTCTCCCAGGGACCCCCTCCCGCGACGTCCTCCTGGTCTCAGCCATCATCACCGTCAGCCTTAGCGTCACCATCGTCCTCTGCGGGATCTGCCAGTGGTGCCAGCGGAAAATGGTGAGTGTCCCGCTTCCCTCCCGCTTCTATCCCGGCCTGCCCCCGCCGTGCCGCCGGGCAGGGGGCAATTCCCACTTCCAGGGCAGCAGCCAGGCGGAGGCAGCTCCCCGGAGCCGCTTTTATTTGGGCTTTTTCCCGGATGTGCTAATGAAATGTTTGGGCGAAACCGTTTGTGTGGCACAAAGGGAAGTTTCCAAATATATGGATATACATTGGTGGCGAGCCGCAACGAGCTGGCCCCTGTCCTGCTGGGCACGCTCCTGCCTGGAAAAGCCCCGTGGGAAGGCGGCCAGCCCGTCCCTGGCAGCGCCGGGTGCCGGGAGCCATCCCTGCCGCCCGCTGTGCGTCCCTGCTTCCCTCCGGAGGCCTGGGACAGCGCTCCCTCCCGCCCCGCATCCTTCCTCCTCCTTCTCCTCCTCCTCCTCCTCCTGCTCCTGCTCCTCCTCTCCCGGGAGCAGGACGTGCTCGGCCACGTTTCCTTCGCCATCGGAATCAAATCTGGGTCAAGCGCTGCGACGGCAGCGGCGCTCCCCGAGCGGGAGATGCCCACCCCGAGCCGTGGAGAAGGCAGCATTCCCTTGGGAATGGGAGAGGGGATCCGCACGGCGGTGTGAGGCAGCGGGAGGGGCGGTGGGTGGGAAGGGCCCTTCCAGGTGCCGCCACCCGGGGGACGGGGAGAGGGAGCTGGCAGAGGAAAAAGCGCTGGAAAGGAGGAGGCTGGAGCTGGCAGAGGAACAAACAAGTGTAAATTGGTCGGGAAGGCGCATCCCAACCGGCCCTGGACAGCGCCGGGATGCGTGGGAATGACGGCCAAGCCTGGCCCCGGGCAGTGCCCACATGGCCAGCGCTGCCCCGAGCCGCCTCAGCCGGGGACAGGGATGAGAGCAGGGCTGGGGGATGATTCCCAGCATCCAGGGAGGTCAGGCAGCCCCGTGCCTCCCGGCAGGATTAGCCCGTGGGCATCCAAGGAGGTCCAGGTGTTCCCCTGCAGCTCCTGGCCGCGTTAGCCCATGGGCATCCGAGGAGATCCATCATCCCTGCAGCTCCTGGCAGGATTGGCCCTTGGGAATCTGAGGAGGTCCAGGTGTTCCCCTGGAGCTCCCAGCAGGATTAGCCCACGGCTGCCCAAGGACGCCGCGCTGAGGGCCCAGGTGTCCCAGCAAGCCACAGAGATGGCTCCATGTGGATATGAAGGGAAGGAAAAAGGAGAAACATTCCCATTCCATGGGCAGGCTGGATGCAGGCCTGGCTCCCGAGGTCCGGGACCAGCGGGATGGAAGGGCTGGTTCTGCTCCCCATCCTGCTCTGGCAGCTGCTCCCATCCCACCTCATCCGCCTGGCTCGGCATGGAGCACCCTCGCTCCCAATTTCTGGATAATTGGCATTAATTGGCTCCTGCCCGCCCGGGCTGGGAGCAGCTCTCGGAACCTGCCGGAATGCCCTGATTACCAGCCCCAGTTTGGAGCCAGCTCCGGCTTCATTATCCTATGGCAGCGCTTCCCTGGCACTGGGAAAGGCGAACTCAATTAATTTGGGCCCAATTAGGCCTAAAATTATCCGCTCCTTCCCAGGGAGGCCGTGGAAAGGGATGCTGGTGGCGGTGGCCGTGCTGTCCTTGGGGTGACGCAGGGTGTGAGCCCCCAGGCACCAAGGGATGGAGCTTTGGGAATTTTGCTGCCTGGACGGGCGGGACAGAGCCTGGAAACCGTAAGGGAAAGGGCAAAATCCAGGTCAAACTCCCCAGGCAGTGGCAGCTCCCACCCTCCACTGGGATACTCCGTGGGTCCTCTGCCATCCCCTGACCTCCCTTCTCCTCTCTTTCCCACAGGGAAAGCGTTACAAGACTTCCCTGGAGACTGTGGGGACTCCGGATTCCAGCCGAGGCCGCAGCGAGAAGAAAACCATCAAGTAGGTGCCAGGATTGGGGGGGGGCGGGGGGGAGAGGAAGGACAGAGGTGGCCGTCCCCTTCTCCCAGTGGGAGAGGGGCCTCCAGGAGACTGGGAGAGCCTGGTGGGTGCCTCCATCATCCTCGTGTATCCCACTGAGCCGCGGGCACCATGGAGCCACGGGGGATCTCGGCTCAGTGAGTGTCCTCAGGGATGCTCCGGGCCTGGGGCTGTGGATTCCAAGCCCTGCCCGGCGGCGGGGCTGGAATGGCTCTGCATCCCGCGGGCATTCCACGGAGGAAGGAGAGCGGAGCTGGGGCATCCCACGGCGCTGGGTAGGGAGTGAAACGGAGGCTGGAAGCTGGAAGCCGGAGGGGGGCGGTTCTCCTGGGCATCCCCGATCCAGCGCTGCCTCTCCACATCCTCTGCAGGCCTCCGGGGAGGAGGGAGCTGGACCGCCAGGAGGGAAAAAGCTCCTGCCTGGAATAAGCCTATGGAAAACACCCTCCCATGGCTGGCCTGGGTGTTATCGGGGTGCAGGGGTACCTCGGGCACCTGGCCAGCTGCTCCCAGCCAACCAGGATGAGCTGGGAATGGAGGGGAAGGCTCCCGATGTCGTGGCGCAGGCGGCTTTCCCCAAACTCCGGCACGTTCCATACGGCCGGGATCAACCCCGGAGCCGCAGGTGGGCACTGGGGGCTTTTCCAAGTCTCCCAGCACCAGCAGGGAGCTGCTGGGCCCCCCAGCCCCTGGCACACAGCTCCGGCGTCTTCCCGGAGCCAGGAGGTCCAGGTTCTGTGCCGGTTCTGTGCGGGAAGGGACGGGCAGGGGAAGGGAAGGGATCTGCAAGGGTCTGCAGCGCGCAGCAGTGCCACGGTTCTCCGAGCGCTTCCAGGACACGCGGACGCACCCGCCGAGGGCGCACGGACACACACTCGGGAATGCCTCCCCAAACCCTCCGCATCTTTCTCTCCTTCCCAGCCGGCCGAGCCGCCCGCTCCTGTCTCTCCACAGCTCTTCCCGTCCATCCAGCCATCCTTCTGTCCCCGTCCGTGTGTGTGTGTGTGTGTGTCGGTGTCCGAGGGGTGGGCGCCCCGTCTCTTTCCGCAGGATCCTGGCGCTCCGGGGGCGGAGGGCTGCTTTTCTTTTCCCTCTCGCAGGAATTCAGCTTCTCTCTCTTGTATTTCCCTTTTCTTTCTCCCCCGGAACCCGGCCGCTGTAGCGATCTAGACAGAGACTTTTGGAATAACAATGACAACACAGTGCAGCAGAAATGGAGCTCCTACCCTCCCAAGGAGTTTATCCTAAACATTTCTCCTTACGCTCCGTACGGTGATCCGCGCCTTTCCCTCAAGTGAGTCTCTCCTTGCCGGGTTTGCTCCGTGTAGTGAGTATATGGGCAGCACCCACTCGCCTTCCTTCTCCTCCTCCTCCTCCTTTCCCTCCTTCTCCTTCTCCTCCTGCTCCCGGGCTCCCCGCACGCCACCCCATGGGCCGTCCCATGGAGACGAGCAACCCCTCCTTCCCGCATTCCCGGGGCCGGCCGGGATCTCCCTCCAGGACGGGGTTGCGCGTTGGGGGCACCCCCTCGGCGCGGGGACGGGTCCCCCCCGGGGCTGGGCTGCCGGCGAGCGGGACCCGCCCTTCCCCACCCCTCTCCCTCCTCCGCCCTTTCTCTTGGATGTTTTGCCGAGGCCCCCTCGCACCCCGCGGCCAGGACCCCCCTTTCATTTTTCTTTTTTTTTTTTTGCAGTGCTGATGTCTCTCTTTCTCTCTCTGTCTGTCTGTCCGTCTCTTGTCCGTCTGCCCCCTTTGGCTCTGTCGCCCTCCCCTCCGTTCCCCGACGGCTCCCCACGTTTCCCACGTCCACCCGGTGTGTCCGTCCGGCTCCCTTCGTGTCTGTCTTGGGGGGGTCCGGCCGCCGGCCCGGCCCAGTGGCTCTCTGTTATCAGGGGCCAAGCTGACGGCGTCGGCCGCCGCCGGGCTGTCCGGGGACCGCGACGGCCGGCCCGGGGACAAGCAGCGGCTCGGCGAGGATGGCATGAGGAGCAGCGTGTCCGCCCACAGCGAGCCCGGAGCGGGAAAGGCGGCGCGGGGCCGCTGGCACACGGTGCAGAGCCACTTGGCCGCAGGGAAGCTCAGCCTGTCCAAGTGAGTGAGCACGGCACGGTCCGGCACGCCACGGCCACGGACACGGCCGGCGGGCCCGGGCGCCCGCTCCCCGCTGCGGATGCGCTTGGATGGGGGCCACCCACAGGTCCCCGGGGCCACCCACAGGTCCCCGGGGCCGCCGTGCCGAGGGAGATGAGGCGTTTCCCGTTCTCCCAGCGGTGTTTTGGCTCAGGGGCAGCAGAGGAGGCGGCAGGGCGGCGGCAGCACCTTTGGGTGCTGTCTCCAGCGTATTTCCAGCGCTGAGGGTGGCTCTGCTCAGTCCCGGTGGGAAGCGGCTCAGCATTCCCAGACCGGCCTCTCAGGGCAGGCGGTGCTACCTCGGTGGTGTCCCAAAGGCAGGAGATGCTGTCCCACGCTCTCTCCCTCCCTCCCTCGGGGACAATCAGGGACAGCGCGTTCCCCTGACCCCCGGCACAGCCACCGGACCCGGCGCCGGCACCACCGCCTGATGGCGAGAAAAGCTGGGGAAAGTCCGGGACTGATGAAATTTAGGGAAAATCCGAGCTCTGGCAGGCTCTGCCGGGCTCCAGGCCGGGGCGGGGGTCTCGGCGAGACCTTTCACTGCTGGCAGCGCCGTGGCTCTGCCGCACGGTGTGCCGGCTGTGGGCTGCGTCCGGCCTTCCCGGTCTCTGCTCCGGTTCTCCGCGCCGGGATGTGGCAGCCGGGGAGAGCTCGGTGACAGCGCCCGTCCGGCGTGAGGCCGCTGCGCTCCAGCTGGGCACTGGGAAGCAGGAGGGAGAGGCGAGGAAAAGCGGGAGCGGCGCAGCTTTCAGCCGTCCCCAGACTTGGTGGAGAGACAAATCCCGCTGGGAATGCGGACAGGCTGTCGCAGGCGGCAAGGACAGGGTTAAGGGGAGGTGGTGGAGCATCCCGTTTTCCAGCATCCCCTTGGCGCAGCGCCGCCGGGACTGGGGCTGTCCCGGGGGTTCGGGCCGAGGGCCTGGCGGTGCCGGTGCCAGGGGATCCATCCGGGCACGGGCAGGGCGCGGTGCCGCCTGGCACGGCGCTGGAGGAGCCCGCGCCTCCAGCTGGCGCGGGGCCGACAGGAGCCAGATTTAGTTTTCCTGTGACTGAGAGGTTGTAAATTGAACTAATTTAGGATTCGATAGGAAAACGAAAGGAGGTCGGCGTCGGCGCGGAGTGCCGAGGGGGCGGCAGCGCCCGGGCAGTGCCTTCGGCCCCGGCCGCGGGGCTCCGTCCATCCCAGCTCTCCGCTCCTCTCCACTCCCTTCCCTCCTCTCTCTCTTTCTTCCACCTTTCGCTCTTCCTTCACCTCTTTTTTTTTGTTGTTGTTTTATAGAGCTGTCTATCCCTCCCCGCTCCCTCCCTGTCCCCGCTGCTGGCACTGCACGATGGCACAGCTTCGCCCCGCGGTCCCAGCCGCCAGCGCCGGCACCGGGACAGAGCCGGTGGCTGCTGCTCGAAGCCACCCCTGGCTGCCAGCCGGTGGTCCCGGGGGGGGAAATTTCCTCCCCTGATCTCGCGGCCACGAGCTTCCCAGGCTGCCGTGGGCCGTGCCACGCATGTGCTGCATGGCCAGCGCCGCTTCCTTGGGGCACCCCGCTGCTCTCCCCGCTCCGCCGCCCACACCGAGCCCGTGCGCCCCGGGCCGGGCTGCGCTCCGCTCCCCGTGACCCACCAGAGCCGCGTCCGTATCCTCCAACTCCATGATCTCCCACCCCGGTCGGAGCTTGGTTTGGCCCTGGAATGTCACCACCACGGGGGTCCGGCCCCCGCCGCGGCGCTGCGGGATTCCCCCCTTCCCGCAGCGTCCAGCACCGAAGGCGTGGGACGCCGAGCTCCCCGCGGCGCCGCTGCTGGGTGCTGGGCCGGACTGGGAGGGACTGGGGCGCTGGGCTGGGCTGGCTGGCAGCACGTGAGCGGGCGCCGCGGGATTTGCCTCCACGCAGCAGCCTAATTATCCCGCAGAGCAGGTCGGCCGGCGTGCGGGGAAGGCGCTGGCGGAGCGGCGGCCGCGGGAGCGGGTGGGCATCCGGCCCTGGCGAGCCCCCCGGGAGGCAGGATGGTGGCGGCCCGAGCCCCCCGTGCCGCCGGCAGGGCCGAGCCGCGGGCGAGAGGCGGAGGATCCGGGCGCTGCCCTCGCTGGCTCCCGCCGGAGCGCTCCCTGCGCTGGGGCATCTTCTCTCTAACTCTCTTCTTTTCCTTCCTCCAATTTTGCCCCTTCACCTTCTTCTCCTTTCTCTCCTCTCCTCTGCCCTTCCTCTCCCTAAGTTTCGAGGACTCCACCCTGTCCACAGCCACTACCCTTGAGTATATCCCCACCTCAGCAGGCGATCCCAAATTCCAGAGGCCCCGCACGCTCGTGCGCCAGCAAAGTCTGCAGCAGCCCCTGAGCCAGCCCCAGCGCGCCAACCACAGCCAGCCCACCACCAGCCAGAGCCTGGGCCACCTCCAGGCCCACAGCGGCTCCTCCGCCGCCGCCAACCCCCGGGGCTCCCGCGGCGGCCCGGCGCGCCAGGGCATCGCCGCCGGCTCCAAGCAACGCATGGCCGGGGGCCGGAGCCGCTCCAACCCCGGCAGCTGGGACCACGTGGTGGGGCAAATCCGCAACCGCGGCTTGGACATGAAGTCCTTCCTGTAAGTGTGCGTTCGCCATCACTGCCCTCTGTATCCTCCATTCCTCTCTCCATCCCTCCTTCTCCTTTGCTCTCTCTGCTCCATTGCGCTCCGTCGCCCTCTCATCTGCTCTATCCCTCTGCTCCTTTGGTCTCTCCATTCCCTCTCCGTCTCTCTCTGCTCTGCTCTATCCCTCGGCTCATCGCTCTCTATAGCACTCTCTCCATTCCCCTACTCTCCTCTGCTCCTTCCTTCTGCTCATCCCTCTCCGTCCCTCTCTCCTCTGCTCCTTTACTTGTCCCGGCGCGGCCGCTCATCCGTCACCCCCTTGGGGAAGATCCGTGTCCCCTCCGGCTCACGCGGGGCTCAGGGGAGGGGCTCACGCACTTCCCCAGCGTGCTCTGCCACGTGCCCGGCCATCCCCTTCCATCCCCAGGGACGGCCGCCGCCGAGGTCCCCTGGGAGTGTCCCAGGCTGTCAGGGTGCGGGTGGCAGAGTCCCCTGCGCCGGGGTGACCGTGGGTTGGGCCCCGATATCATTCCTAGCCGCAGGAGCCGTGGGATCTTTAATCCGCCTTAACCCCGTCTCCTGCATCCGTCGGCGCTGGATTTCCAGCATCGAACAACCCCGGGCACTAATCCCAGTCCCGTGTTGTCACCGTATCTCGGCGCATGACATTGTCCCTCCTCTGCAGAGCTGGGCCCGCCGGCTCCATCCTCTCTTGGATTCTCCAGCTCCTCCCTGGCCGCCGCTTGCCCCCGGGAAAAAGTAATGCTGAGGTCCCAGCTTTGCTTTCCGCAGGCTGGTGGCGCTTGGAGGGGGACGCAGGACCAACCCTGCCCTTCCATTAACTGGCACAGCAATTCCTGTGTCAGGATTAGGCGGGAAGGACCCTGAGAGACACAAATTTGGGTGCTTCCCCGCCCCGGTGAGAGGGTTGAACCTTCCTCCAGGCACCCTGGGGCACGCTGCCCACGATCCCCTCTCCGCCCTGCCCTCTCCCACCTAGAGGTTCCTCCCAGCTCCATTTCCCGGCTTCCCGACGCGGAGCTGCGGCTCTCCGGCCATCCCGAGGGGCACGTTCTCCCTGATTACCCAGCGCCGCTGCTGGTTCCAGCCCGGCTTTGGCGGAGAGGGAGCAGCCGCAGAGCCCAGACGTGCCGAGTCAGCGCCGCTTCCCAGCGCAGGAGCCGCTGTCATTTCCCACCGCCTCTTTCCCCATCCATCGATTTTCCTTTCGCTCTTTTCACCCTGTTCAACCCTTCCCCGGCGCCGCGGCGTAAATGCGGTTACGGACCCGGGAGAGGACCCGGAGAGGGCAAAGAGCCTTGGCCGCGGCACCGCCAATCTCTTCCTCCGAGGAATGATGCTGGCACCTCGCTCCTGTCACACTCTCCCTCATTCCCAGCCCCTCCAGGCATCTTTCCCCCCACCTTCACCAGGATTTTGGCATCCTCCCCGCCCGGACCGGTGGAGGAGAGGGACGGCGGGGGTGTCCACGCGTGCCGGGCTCCCGGGAGCCGGCGCCTTTCTCCCCACAGCCCCGTGCGCCCATCCCGGCCGTCGTCACCCCGCAGGAGCCGGCGGGGAGAGCCGGGGTCCCCTGGCTGCCGGGGGTCCGCGGGACGCCGCCGGCTCCTGCCGGTTCCCCGCCTGACGCTCTGTTCTCCTCTCTCTTTCTCTCTCTCTCTTCTCTCTCTCCCGCTGCCGGCGGGGCCGCCCGGGCAGGGAAGGCCGGATGGTGGTGTTATCCCTGGTTTTGGGACTCTCAGAGCAAGATGACTTTGCCAATATTCCCGACCTGCAACCCGCTGGGACGCAGCCGAACCAGGCGAACGCTCAGGGGGACAAGAGGTATGAGCGAGGACGAGGCCAGTCCCGCAGGAGGAGGAGACGAGGGCCTCACCCAGGGTGGAGGAGGAGGAGGAGGAGGAGGCTGGCCTCGTGGAGCGCGAAGGTTGGAGCGGCACAGGGTGGCCCAGCGGGCACCGGGACGTCTGAGCTCTCCCCGGCACCGGCACCCGCGGTTCTGCCTCCGGAGCAGCGGCACCGAGAGGACCCCCATCCCTTCCTCCTCCCTCCTCCCTCCTTCCTCCCCCTCCTGCCCTTCCCGGCCCTGGCTGCACGCGGGAGGGGGGCGGGGGGACACGCTCAGGGACAGGGGGGCGCGGGGGGCACCCCCCAAGTGATGCCGCATGGGCTGAGCCGCGTCCCATCCCGCCACGCTGCTGCCACCTCCATCCCGCCGGGATGGGCAGCTCCCCCGGGCATCCGGGGACACCGCTGCGGTGGCAGAGGGGCAGAGCGAGCGCCACAGGCCGCGGCGGGAGGGGAACGCGGTACCCCCCGTTCTCCTCCAGCATGGCACAGCCCCTCTCCTCCGGCCGCTTCCCGCATTCCCGGCGTGCCGCAGGCTCGGCAGCGCATCCAGCCCCGGCACCGGCGCCCGGCCGCGGCCACCGGCGCTGGCTGGCAGAGGCAGAGGGTCCGTGCGCCGCCGGGAGCGGGTGTTCATCCCCTCCGGAGCGGGGAGGAGGAGGAGGAGGTGTGAAGCCGGCGGGCGCTGCCTCCCCGCGTGCTCGGCGTGCGGATGAACTGGCACCGTTCTCGCCCGCCGGCTATTTTTACCCTGCTCCGCTTGGTTTCGCTCCATCTTTTAGCACTTCCCTCCCCGGCGTCGCGCTGCGCAGCCGCTCCCTGCCGGGAGCACCGGCAGCCCGTGCCGGCCGCCGGCTGCCCCGCGCCGAGGGGACGGGGACGAGGGACACGGCGGGAGGGTGGCTGTGCCGCAAGACCCCGCTCCCCGCTTGCCGCAGCTCCCCGCTCCGAAAGCCCATCCCAGCGCGCGCATGGCATTCCTCACTTCCATCCCCCCCGCTCCTCCTTCCCGGGGCTCCGCAGGACGCGGCGGCACCGGCCGGCGGAGAGGACGCGCTCCGGCAGCCTCGGCTCTCTCCTGCCCGCCCTTCTTCCTCAAAACATCTCCTCCATCCCTGTTTCGCAGCTTCTTCCTTCCAGCCTGTCCCCGGCGGCTCCGGCCCGGCGCCTCGGCGTTGTCTCTCTCCTGTCCCGGCGACTCCGTCTGTCCGTCCATGCGCCCCGCTTCTCTCTCCCATTCCCTCCCGGCAGGCCGGCGCTGGACGACGCTGCTCCTCCTTTCTCTTGCTCTCTCCCGCTCTCTCTCTCTCTCCCGCTATCCGTGACGTCCGCCGGCATTCCTGGCCCCACCGGCGGCGCCTCCTCGCTCAGCGGCCCCGCCGCCGGCTCCTCCGCCTTCATTTTCCCCGGTTTTAACTTAATTTTGCCCCCCCAGCTGCCTCGGCCTCTCCGGTCCTTCCCGGGTGCCATCTCGTGTGTGCGTGTGGGTGTCCCCATCGCC
>WEKY01047108.1:1541-15593 GCA_013390045.1 Picathartes gymnocephalus
ACTGGCTGCCAGCTGGATGCAGCACCATTCACCACCACTCTCTGGCCTGGCCATCCAACCAGTTCTTAACCCAGCAAAGAGTGCTCCTGTCCAAGCCGTGGCCTGCCATTTCCAGGAGAATGCTGTGTCAAAGGTTTTGCTGAAGTCCAGGTAGACCACACCCACAGCCTTTCCCTTATCTACTAGGCAGGTCACCCGGTCTTAAAAGGAGATCATGTTGGTCAGGCATGACCTTTGCTGGCTGGGCCTGATCCCTTGGTTGTCCTGTATGTCCCCTGTAATCAAGTTCCAGATTATCTGTTCCATAATCTTTCCAGGCCCACAGGCCATGCTGACCAGCCTGTGGTTTCCCCAGATGTTCCTTCTGGCCCTTCTCATGGGTGGATGTCACACTGGCCAACCTTCAACTATCTGGAACCTCCCCAGTTAGCCAGTACTGATGATAAATGATGGAGAGTGTCTTAACAGGCTTGTCCACCAAATTCTCCGTCACTCTAGGATGAATCACATTAGGTCTCATAGACTTGTGAGCATTAAAGTGGGTCAGCAGGTCACTAACTGCTTCCTCCTGGATTTCAGGGGATCCATTCCGTTCCCCACCCCTCTCTACCAGCTCAGGAAACTAGCTGTCCTGAGGATAACCAGTCCTACTGTTGAAGACGGAGATAAAGAAGATATTAAGTACCTCAACCTTTTCTTTGTCTTATGTGACTATAATTATCCTTTACACAAGTGGCCAGATTAAGTTCTAATTGAGCTTTCACCTCTCTAATTTTCTTTCTGCATGACCTAATGACATCCTTAAATACTTTCTGATTCCCTATTCCTTTTTTCAGAAGTGACATAACCTCTCTTTTGCCCTGAGTTCCTGTGAAAGTTCCCTGCTCAGCCAGGCCCATTTTTCAGCACATCAGGGCGATCTGTTTCTGTGCCTTCAAAATTTCTCTCTTAAAATATATCCAGACTTCCTAGGACTCTTTGTTTTTGAAGGCTGCCTCCCAAGGGACTTTCTGAGTCAATGTCCTGAACAGACAAAAGTCTGTCCTCCGCAAGCCCAGGGTAGAGGTTTTGTTAATGCCTCTCCTGACTTCACTGAGTACTGAAAACTGTCATTTCACGGTTGCTGTGCCCAAGAAATACACTTTGTAGGAGCAAATCATCTTGAGGTTTATTTTGACACAATGCTTAACTGAGTTGGGTTGACAAATCAGATACTTTTTGCCTCTCTGGACAAAATAACATTTTAACAATCTGACTGTAACTTACAGATTTCAAATCAAAAAATGCCTAGCAGCAGATGCAGCTGATAAATTTGCAAGACAAAAAAAAAAAAAATTCTTCTAGCCTAAAAATCAAACTGCTGTTGGAAGACAAGGATGAACCAATAGATATTTGCCTCTCTATTTTATGTTCACAGTTTGTCTTCATCAGGAATATCAACAAATGGAGACCTACCATCAAGGTGTTAACAGAACTCTGCTTTTCCCTGATCCTGGTAGTGGCTCTGAGTGGAAGAGTATTGTATTTTAGGAGATTGTGATTCCTAATACAGTAAACCCAAGCAGGCCTAGGCCTGTGCTGTGCTGAATGTACAACCTGGGCTTCAAGTCTGTGTTGTGCAGCATAAATCCTGTTTCTGCACCATAACCTCAGCCAGCTAGCAGAGCAACCAACAAGAACCTCCACTTGTTACTGGTGAGTATGCCACCTGCATGATTTTGCCACCTTCATGTATTTATCTAAGTGTGCAGAAAGAAGTTCTCATGAAAACATAATTTCTCTTTCTACTGTAGAGCAGAAAAAAGAATTTTTCCTTGAAAGAAGATCCTATCATAACCTGAATGACTGAAAGGGGAGTAGCTCTGTTATGGATGGGGTTGGCATGGGGTACTGCAAGAGGAGTCCTTTTTGATGCTACACTGCTCAGGGCTTTCATCATCTAAAGGGACAAAAGATTATCTGTATTACTGCAAAGAGTTGGCTCTAACAAATAGCATTATAAATGATAACTTAAAACGTCTAAGTGGCTTTCTACTGGGATCATAATGAATAATGCCCTTTTTCTAAGACATTACTTAACATAACTCGTATTACAGAAACATAACTATCCCTGCAGTGCAGGTCTGACATTTTCCTGTGAACCGGGAAATCCACAGATGTAAAACTAAGTTCATATAACAGCACAGGTCTTAGCCCACAGGAAACATCAGATGATTAAAATTTGCTTACTTATCTTCCTTAGAGAATTTTCTTTTTTTCCTGCCTGTTTGTTACTCTCTACTTCCTTTTTATCTTTCCCTCTGAAGCATCTAATTATTCTTGATTTAATCCTACCTATGTAGATATCAACTTTATGCTTTTTTCATAAACTTTGTTGCACAGGGAGACTACTTGTTTATAATGATGTTTAGGCTGGCTTATGTCAGATCTGATCCCATTTCAGAAAAGACAGATTGGGACCATATAATCCTCTCATTTTGAAACCACTGTGCCTGTGAGTATCTTGTATCTTCTGACGAGGAGAATGTTTATGTGCGATGCTGTTTATGAAATGGTTAGGCAGGAGCAGTCCTGGAACCAAGGACAAGAACAACCTAAGAGCCTCTAGTCAGGACAAAGGGATCAGGATTGGACTAGTGAGAGAAAAGAAGTGCAGGGTTCCAAACTTTGCATTTATTTACTGGGCTAATGTACATCTGTGTAGTGGAATAATAGAATAATTGTGGTGGATATGCACATAGGAAGTGTTAAAGACACACTTGAAGGTGCTGTAAGAGCAGTAGGACAGATTCTACCACCTAGAACACTTCGCGTCACATGCCATGCAGGTGTAATAAAGACAATACAATGCTTTAAGTGTTTTCCTGGGCAAAATTGTTTAAAACACACAGCCATTAGGGTTTAGGCTGTAAACAACAACAACAAAAGTTGATTACAACCAGTATAAAGCAAAATGGATAAAGTTCTGAAGCTGATATTATAAGCAACTCTTAATTTTCTTTACACCGCAGACACTACTCTGTTAATGTTAAACTATCTGTTTTCTGCCTGTGAAGAGCCTTTAGCAAAAATATGTTACGGAGGCAGTAATAAAAGTCTTGGAAGAACAAAGGAAAATTAGTTACTTAAATAGGTGGAGTCAGATACTTCACCGTGCTTTTCTTGGAATTTTTGATGACCTAAAAGTAAGAAGGAAAGTGTGATTTGGGAGATTAACTTCAAATCCCAGCACCTGCAATTTCTTATTCCATCAACAGAATTTATATCTTCAGGCTGGAATAGAATTTAAATTTTTGTTTTTCTAGCATTTATTTTATTTCCTTTCCTTCATGTATGTAATCACCAAGTTTTTGGCTTTACCAAAATCCCACAGAACATAGCTGGTTAAAAAAAAAAAAAAAGAGAGAGAGAGAGAGAAAGAGAAATATCAAGAATATTTCTCTTTCTCTCTTTTTAAAATATTTTTTGGTATCTGAAAAATATCTTTAGATACTAAATATAAACTGAAACAATTATGATTTTGGAATAAAAAATCAGGAAAAAACCCACTGGGTTTCTAATCCTGAATTCCTATAATACATTTTTTCATTAATTTGTACACATCATGCGGCATGCTTGTTTCGCTTTTACCCTGAGGCTTCCTTCAGCCCTAGAGTTCAAACACAAAGCAAGTCCTTTCAAGTGAAACAAAATTATATCCTACAAAGCTGTTTTGGTTTTATGATTTGTTTTTTTTCTCCACAAAACATATTTTAAAGAACAGACATCTTTAAGTTCTATAATTTTTCTCCCTCTCCATTTACTTGTGGAATTTACAGCTGCTAGGTTTTCTAGAGGAAGTCAATATCTTTTTGTATCAAATAAAGACAAAATATGTCTAAAAGAACCAAAAGAATCTTAGTAGATTTTTTTTTTCTGTTTTACTTCCCTCTTATGATTATAACCCATTGGCTTAGGAATTCTGTCTTCACTATGTCCTACATAAAACATTAAATACCTATGTCATAAAAACCTGAGAGATACACTCAAAGTCAAAGGAATGTATTTGGAGTTTGGAGAACAGTGGTTTCACCATATTCTGCACCTCTGGAGCAGCACGTTGTTTTCCTTCATTGTATGTTTCCACAGCTGATCAGGCAATCTGTTTGTACATTTCTCCTCAAGGTTTCTTTCTTTTCAAGCAAACACAAAAATAACCACAATACTGAGAAGAGGGCATATATGTTCATAAAATGAATTTCAAAGTGACAAATGTACAGTCCAGTGCAGAATTTAACAAATTTTCTGCTAGACTGTGTTACTTGCTCATTAATAATAATAATAATTTTGTTTTATGTGCATATACACACTTATTTTCAGTTTGGTTTAGGAATCTGTGAAACTAATGTGGTTAGAAAAAACACAAACATTTAATTTTATTTAGTTTTAACTATTTGGTTGGTTTCTTTTTAATCCTTTTAAATGCTTTTAAGTTTTTAATTTTTAAGTTTGTCTATCTGACAAGTGCCAGCATTTCTCAAAAGCTATCCTTATGAAGGAGACTGAAGGATCACCAGTACATTTTCTTTTTTCCATTCCAGTTCACTTATCAGTGTGGAAGCCAAAACTTTTACTAACCATACCCTCCACCCCCAAAATCCAGACACTGTGCCAAGAGCTGCCTCACTAAATGGACTGAGTGTAACCTGTGGAGGTAACAAAGAAGTGGGGAGGAAAGGAGTGTGGAGTGATAGAGCAAAGATGGTCACAAACTGTGCTTCTCATGAAAGACTTTTTCACCACAGCATTTCCTGGAAAGAAATATAAGCAATCCTGAAGATTTCTAGAGGATGTTACAGACAATCATTTGACACTGCTGATTAACAATTTGATTAAATGGATAAGAAGAATAATATTGGAGATTTTAAACTTCATGACAGACTAGACTGCAGCAATCAAACAGTGGTGTTGTTTTAGCTACTCAGAGAAGTCAGTTAAATAAAAAGTAGAAACTTGGACTTGCAAACTTGGACTTGAAAAAAACAAGTTTCATTTTGCAAATGAATGAATGAATGAATGAATGAATAAATAAATGAATGAATGAATCTGGTTAAATGTCCTATGGGAAACTGGCCTGAAGAGTAAATGTGTCAAGGAGAGATTCCTGACAAATTTCTTCAGGTGCAAGAATGATCCAAATCACTATTCAGAAGGTCAGACTGGTGCAACATGACTCCCCAAGTTGGTTGAATAGCGAACACTTAAGTCAAAAAAAAATTAATAAAAAAATATTAAACAGGAAATGTAAATGAAGACGGGATATCCAGTAGGAATACTGAAACATTGCCTGAATATGAGAGATGGAAACAGGAAAAGCAAAGCTCAAGTAGAATTGAAAGTAAACATGAAAGCAAGAAACTTTCTTTCTGCTATATCAGCAACAAAAAAAGACTAGGAAAAATTGTGACCTGCTATGAATTAGTGTGATTCAGTTGAAAGAAGAGTTTGAAACTCCTTTTTAATTGTTAGACCTCATTTAAACATTTGAAAAAGTAAGCACAAAATATTCTATAAATTCAAATATTCATTATTTCTGAGGAGCCTGGGGGTAGATTAATGGTTTATGATATGACTTACAAAATTAGAAATAGTATTCAGAGGGTGATTTATGTTTTTAAGTTTGTTGATATACTACCTTGTCCAGAACTCTGTTACTTCTGCTACCTGTAAATATTGATCAAATATATAAATCCCAAAGCTATTAGTGAGATTAAAGCATTTAAAAAATTAAATTAAAAAAAAATCTCATGATACATGTATTTTGAGAATTTGGTTTTGAATGTTAATCTAGGGATAAATTTTATAATTCTATTTCCTTCAACTTTAGCAACTAAGTCTTTTACCATCAAATTTTGTTTCTTTAGACTCGAAATTTTAAAATACTTTCCAAAAAAATCACTGTCATTAATAAAATGGTTTTAGAGCCAACAATCATTATAATAATGGATGTAAATTTGATCAGTCTTTCTTGAATTATTTCTCAAATAACACATACTCTTTCCAAAAAAAGTACTGAAGTATTTGTCTCCCTCTTTATAGTGTGAAATAATTTCCAGTTCATTCAAATTTCACTAATTTGCTGTGCTCATGAGCAAAGACTGTTCTGTATTGTTTTTTCCTTTTTTATTGTCTCTTTCCCTCATTTTTTTTTTTCCTGCTTGCAATACATCTATTGTTTTAGGCTTGTTCTGACATTCAGCTTTATCTAGCAACAAGAATAACATCTACAGAGGTAGATTATCTGCATCTTTCCTAAGGCCTCTTTTTATTTGAAATGTAACAGTCAAGAATGTCTTCCAAGAATACAACATGTTATTTCTCCTCATCCTACAATTCATCATGCTATTTCTCTTCATCCCCAATTGATTTGGGGAATTTTCTCAGACTACTGTCAGTATAGTCTTGAAAAGCCTTCACAGGGAAAGTTTTTATCTTGAAACTGCAAGTTGCTGTTTTGTTGTCTCCTAAAGTGTGTTTCTAACTCCTGTAATAGCCGTAATCTGAGTGCTACCAAAAGATGCTTAAGACTTCATGCTTTATACTGTATTTCTCCACTTCAGGGTATCTTCTGATGTGTGCTTCTTCTTTTGTTTGCCATTTTCTCTCTCTTTTTACTAAGAGGAGGCTATTTCACAAATAATCTCATAAAAGGAAAATAGGTAGCTACAGCTGGATAAGTGTAAACAAGCAATTTTGTACTACTCTAAAGTCCTTTTACTGCTGAAAACTGATAAATAGAGCCAAAAGAAAGCAATCTTTCCTACACAGAGAACAAGTGTAATAACTAGATGAGCGAGACAGTCAGGAAAATGAGGGAAAATAGACTAAAATAAGTTTAAAACATTAAGTATGGTAACATTGCATATTGGTCTCCAACAGTATTGGCTCTTAAAAGACAGAGATGCTGTAATGAACTAATAAAGAATTAACACACACACTGCAAAATGCTTTGGTGCCTTTTTCAATGCCTTTTTTCACAATCTAGGATATTCCACATACATGCAGAGAGAACTACAAGGTTTGTAAAATTAAATAGTGCCAATGTGGCCCTAACCATTTTATGATGCAATCTGTTTAACTGAAATGGAATGAAAAAATAAAATCCAAATCCTTTGATAGGGGAAGGGAAGGTCTCTCCTAAAATAAATATTCCAAGTCCTTGAAGATTGAACTTCACTTTTTTTCCGCATTGTTGCAATAGAAAATATGTATAAATATTTATGTACTGTTGTATACACACACACACACAAAAGCATATATAAGTTAGGGATTTAGAGATCATCATTATGGGAGAGTTCAGAATACTTCTAAATAGGCATGACCTCTGTATTCACTCTGAGTATCTAACCTTACAACTATCCAGAACCCATATGAAAATTCTCTGTTTTTTTCTGTGGCCCAGAATTTACCTCTGTTTGCCTCTTGCCTACATAAAGTTCCTAAAAGAAAAATTACAGCAATCATTTTTTTTTTCAATCCTTGTCCCTTTTTTTTAATCTTTGCCTTTTCAGCTGAATTCTTCAGCTGAATTCTTATACTTGCTTACCTTTAAATTATTTCTCTGTTTTTACAGAAGACACCTGTGAAAGCTGGCTTCAAACTGTTTTGTCAAACAGGTCTTCAGTCCTGCTCCAGAAGTCTCTGAAACTCGTGCCTCACAACTAAGACTGGGTTTATTTTGGTTTAATACTGGGAGTTTTCACCATTCTAACTCTTACCCTTCCTAGAAAATGCCCATAGCTTATACTTCTTTTGGCATAATCATAATACCAAAGAATAGTAATCATGAGAGATAAGGAGGGGTGATACTGTGAAGCAGAGGTATGAAGTCTTCTACATTACAACAAAATAATTTTATTTTACCTGATAGATTTTTTTCTTATAGAACTGAAACTTCTAACTGAAGATAAGATATAACCTTGGAAAAGGAGTTTGAGTGCTCCCAGCTGTAAATGCAGAACCATTACATCACAGTCCTGCTGCAGTGAACAACATGACTGAAGCATTAAAAGAAAACAGTTAATTTAACCTAATTTTCTAGTCATTACCATAGAAAGTACATATCCACAGATAATAATAAAGCAGAAAAAACCAAACCAAACCAAACCAAACCAAACCAAACAACAAAAAAACCCCACCAAAATCAAAACAAAAAATACCCTTTGCAAAATACATAATTTATAACAGTATCATCAAACTTATATGCAAATAGAATATGGACTAAAGAACTGCAGAATGCTCATTTATTACCGGTGCACTGTTACAGCCCTGCACTCAAATGAGTGAAGTAAACCATAGACTGATATGTGTAAGGAAGACCTGTACTATACGTCTGATGAAATAAATGAAAGTTTTAGTCAGATTAATAACTCTTACCTTGGGTCGCAACAGGAATTATGATATTCAGTCTTACTACTGTGGCAATATGGAATAACAAACACTTGTGTTGTATACAGTATCTTATTTTGACAGTATTTCAGAAAGGGAAAATATTTTTATGCATCTTACATATGGATCTGCATTGACAAGATGTATACATCTTTAAAATTCACTAAAATAGAACTTTAAATTTAATATATACACACCTACCCCTACATTCATTAAGAATACCCTTAAGAATGCACTTAAAAATGGCTTTACACAGCTTGTGTTCTCTTCCTGTGTGGTTTGTAACATCTAATTGGAATGAATATAGAACCATATCAAAACATATTCTTTTTCTGTGATTGCATCCATTTAAAGGGACACAATGTAACTGTTTTTTCCTTGATCTATTTATTTTATTTAGCTTTTATTATTTGGTTCCACCTTTGAATGGTGAGACAAAAAACAGGCTACCTAACAGGAAATATAGTGATAAACTTGGGGCTAAAAAAGGACTTTGAACCAAAAATTTTACTCATTTTGCCTACTTATATTCTGAAAAATTATTAATCATAAGCTGTTTCATCAAATCCTGTCCCCTTTGAGTTCAATGAATAAAAAGATTTAGCATGCTATTGACTAAAAAATGTGAATCTCTCAAACTCTCAAAGCAACCACTCAGATTTTGCCTTACAAGAGGATTTGTATAGTAAAACACTAGAAAATACAGATTACAGAAAAATAGATCCTCATTTATGCAAGTGATTGAACATGAGGAAATGAGAATTAGTTTTCATAGGTTGACTCAGTACAAAATACATCTAGCTTTGGAAAACAGCTCAGTAGTCCACATTCTGGATAGATAAACTGACCTAGAGAGGACTTGTGCCTGCCTCCTCAATATTTAAAGTGCTCACCTCAAGGTATAGAATTTTTTTGTTCTTAGTAATTTCAAGAGAAATGTGTTAGTGGCAATTTACTGAATGGGTTTTTTTTGGGTTGTGGTTGTCGCTGTTTTAGTTGTTTGTTTGTTTTTGGTTGGTTGTTTGGGTTTTTTTGTAACTTCTATTGTTTGCATGCAGAAGTTGATAATCAGCTAAAGTGATATAAAACCCACATCAGTTTGTGAACCTCAATTATATATGCTGTGACACCAGTTTCTTAGTGGGATCCATTGAAGGAAGAGGAGATGTACACTATTCTAGTTTTCTCTAGTTTTCTGAGCAAGTGACTGAGGAACAATGACCCAGCAGAGATCTAGAAGTCATCTTCAGATTCCTCCCAGGGATTCTATATAAATATTTATTTTTAGAGAAGTTCTCATAAAAGTCTGTATAGAATGTCAACATATTTGTGTTGACAAATCAGTAACACAAAGATGATGGGCAGTTACCTGAATACTCACTAAGCTGTATATATATTGTGTTAGAAATCACAATTTTTGTACTAGGGTACAAAATGAAAACAAAGCAGAAAAAAAACCAAACCAAACCAGCTAACCAACCAAACCTACAAACAAAAATAGAAAAGACCAAGGGGGAATTTTGACAGAAGAACTTAAATAGTACAAGCAGTCCAAGCTCTGTCATTTAGCAGAAAATCATTAGCTGTTGCTAATGATTGAAGCCATGGATTGCAGCCCAGATATTTAGCTTCCTGCAAGTAATAAAAAAAGGCATCAGGCTAGCAGTTTAGTTTTTTAATAAAGCTAACTTTGGTCCATGGAAATTTAATGCTATTACAATATAGGGCACTTGAAAGTTAAGCATGTTTCCATCTCTTTTGTTACGGTAGTGTGCTTAAAGTGGGCATAAGTTGTATTAGGTTTATTTGCATTTGCAGAATGTTTTTCCACGCAAGGCTGAATGAGCACTTCATCTAGGTCTGCAGTGAAGAAAGAGTGGTGAGATCGCTATGATGACTGTACCTGAAGTTCAAGAACAAATCTGTCAGCAGTCAGGGTTTTTTTAAGTTGAGGAAACTCATAATAATATTTTACAGAATTCCACACAAGCACAAATAAACATGCTAGGGATTAGAGAAGTTCTAAATGCTGACCTGTGTCTGAGGTTGTAATGAGTCTTTCAGAGAGATGAGAGAATCTTCGTTTGTAGTGAAAATTATTCATTGTATAGCACTATCAGTCCTGCAAGGGTGAGGTGTTACAGTCTATGTCATTATGCTAAGGCCTTCTGTATCTCAAGCAGAAGCAGGAGCAAAAGCAGCCAAAGAGGGGAATGTAGCATCAGCATCTGTAGTATAGGGTAGCAGTATCAGTAGTATTACCATCTAAGAGCAGTCTTAATAGAATCATTATATCCATTAATTATCCAATCAGCTATAAACAAACATGATACTATTGTAATTCTTTTGCACCTATCCTGGCTTAACACAGATGTGCGACAACAGCTGTCACTTGTTAAAAAAAATTTACGCATATAGTTTATCGTGTTCTATCTTTTCTGTCTAACAACACTATGCTATGTTTATATTATGTCTAAAGTGTGGTTAATGTTATGAAAAGTTATGCTACTGAGCTTTAAACTGGACTATAGGGCTTTTCTACTAACTAACACAGCTTCTTATGTGCTTAAGGCACTCCAAGGCATATTTCTATTTGCTTAAAACTAAATCTACATCCTTGTTTCTTGTTGGTATGGTTTTATGTATCTCAGTTTCTCCAAAGGCTTTAAATCAGCCAGTGCATTCCTCTCTGCTTCCAGCCCTGTGTACACAAAGTACAAAGGAATTTCCATTCCATCTCCAACAGCCCTACACCAATGTGAGTGACTGGGTCTAGAATAATGCAGGCAGTTAGCAAATAGGCTCTGGCACAATGTGGAATTGAAGTGCTGAATGGGATATGTAAGTTCATATAGACTTGATATGAAAAAAATGTGGAAGGTTAAGATCTGTAGAGGGCTTGTAGTTTCTCATAACACTGCAGAGGAAAACCCATTAAAAATTACTTCAGATTTTCAGACGTGTTTAAGGGTAGGTGTCAAACACACAACACAAGCTTTACAATGTTTTAAGCTGTTTTTAGCAGCAAATAGGTATCAAAATTAGCTCACTTTTCCAAAATGCATAGAAACAGAAAAAGGGCACTTTGAGTGCAAAGGGGTAGCAAACACAGAGAAGGGAATAGAATATGTCTTCCTTTTGCTGTTTTCTTCTCCTTTACAGAAATGGAGACTTTGAAAGACTGTGAAGAATTCTCTCTGATGCAAAAAATAATTCCTTGCTTAGGTAAGCTGGAAGTTTCAGGGTTTGCATCACTGTAAAAATGAACTCTTACCTTTATGAAGTTAAACATAATCCTACTAACACAGCAGACTTGCACTTCCTTTACATGTTTGCAATTACTTGAGCACCCTGATCACTCTTTCAACAAATAACGACAGTAATGACGACAATACAGTAGGAACTGTCCTTTGAAAAACTTACCTATGTTGCAAATGGTATTGATAGTGCCCTTTAGTCCACTTTTATTTTTTTGTCCCATAGATATTTCACATAAATATTTGCTTTCATTGTGAAATATAAAGTCCTTCTTACCAAAAATATTTCTAAGATTTTAATTTACATATTTTCTGGTGTGTGTTTCTTCTACTGTCTTGTGTTTCCATAATATAGTACTGTCCTCAGAAGACAGCCATATGAAAATTTAAATTCTGAAATGCATAGCATAACTTAAACTGTATTTACCTCTTTCTTAAAAATTTTCTGTCAAACAGGATATGTCTTGAATTTCCTGTAAGTCTGGGAAAATAAAAGCTCAATATATATGCCAGTTTAGAAATAATTTTGTAATCAGTTAGAGAAAGATTGTAATTTCAATAGAATGGAATTATTAGAATACTGGTTCTTCCCCTTATTTGAAGTAAAACTTTTATTTTTTAAGGACTTTTAAATTAATTCAGGTTTGGAGTTTTTTCTTTGTTCTTATTGAATGTGTCACTCACTTTGAAGTATGTTTGTGATTCTCTGTTTTATCAGATATGATAAAGAATCCCACAGACTTTTTGAGTGAAGAATGCTATGTGAATCAGAAATTCTGGCAGAAAAGAAAAATTCATTGACTATTTATAACAGAAATTCTTGATAAGTACCTTGGTTTAGCCACAACAAACTTCTTGAAAAACACAATAATATTTTCTGAAAATATGCCGTTTTGTGTGACTAATGCTGTGCCTGATGCTCCTCAGGACATGGTTGGCCCTCCTGGCTGCCAGGGCACTGCTGACTCATATTCAGCTTTCTGTCGACCAGGACTGCCAGGTCGCTTTCCACATCACTGCTTTCTCTCCTCTTGTTCCCTGGTTTATAGACCAGGGTTGTCCCATCCCAGGTGCAAAATCTGCCAATTTTCCTGGTTAAACTTCACAGGGTTGGTGATTGCCCCTCTTTCTAATTTGTCAAGGTCCCTCTGCAGGACCTCTCAGGCTCAAGGGAAAATACATTTCTTCTAAATGAAACTGCTTTGATTGAACTTAATACATATATTCCCTTCCAATTCTAGTTAACAAAAAACTGGGAAGTTTTAAGTCTTCTCATCTTTGTTTGGAAACCTTTGATACTTAGATGTCAACACGATGGCTCAGCTGACTAATAGCAAGAAAGAATCAGATGCATCCAATTTACAAAATTTACAATCTTAAGTTATGATTTTGTGCCAATGCATTTTTGCTTTAAGCATTATTTACCATTTTTCTTTTTTTTTTTTTNTTTTCCTTTTTTTTTTTTTTTTTTTTTTTTTTTTTTTTCTTTCTTTTTTTTTTTTTAGTTTGGACCTGAGAGGTGAAGTTTATGTCTAGAGCTTGCACTTTTTATGTAAAACCAAATCAAAGACTAATACTGTATTTTCTATTGATTTTGGTTCCATCGCTGTAAGCACAGGCAGGGAAGATTAAGAAAGAAAAAAAAAGTAAAAACATGGTGTTACTCACCTCTTAACATTTAAACAAATGTTATATGGCTCAAGCTACAATACACCCATCCTAAAGTGAAAAAATCTCCAGATCAATCCCAAAAGCCATAAACCCTTCTACCATTGACACCCAAGTATTTAACCTTCTCTCCTCTTCAGCCTCTTCTTCAAATAATGGTTCTTCCAGGAACATGATTGCAGAAACTCTCTGCACTTCTTTCTGCACACAAATTAGGATGTGAAAATCAATGAGTCTGTCCTCAAGGAGCTGCATTCTGGCTGCCTGACCTCACATAGTTTCCAGCTAGCTGCCCAATCTATTGGCCTAACTTGTCTTAGCACACTCCACATTCACATCCTACATTTTTCAGGTGCACTTCAGTCATGCACACACCTTTCAATGATTTTCAGGTTGCAATTTTCTACCTATTTCTTAAATGTTTAACCCTTGATTTTCCACTAAGTTGAAGCACAAATTTGCTCCAAGAATTTATTCCCATATAAAGAGATATTGCACAAAGAGAAATCTAACCTTATTTATTGTGTGCCCTTTGAAGTGTCATTTTGTTCTAAGCTTTCAGTTTTCATGAACATAGTTTAACTCTCAGTGAGACATTTTATCTTCTGAGGAGAAAATTATTATATTCTAAATCAGAAGCCTGTAGCATGTATTAATGAATGGAATCAAGCTTGGAATATCCTGGGGTTTTTGTTGGTTT
>WEKY01047108.1:15657-62479 GCA_013390045.1 Picathartes gymnocephalus
TTGGTTTTTTTTTTTTTTTTTTGGTTTTTTTTTTTTTATTATTTTTTTTTATTTAGTACTTTTTTTGTGAATTTATCCTGGTAGAAGGAAAAGTGAAACCCAGAAAAAAAAAAAAAAGTGGAAATACAATGATGAATAAATCTGCACTGGAAGCTTGCTACAAATGAATGAGAAATGTAGAAGTAAAATTGTCCAACCACAGATTCAATAGGTAATATAGTCATTCTCAAACCACAAAATAATAGTATGCAAATTGTTTGTAGAAAGTTCCTGAAAACAAATCCAGTCAACCAGAATAGAAACTCTATTTGAATCAAACAACATTCATTCAGTTGCTGCAGGCAGCTTCTAGTCAGAGGAATTAGCTTATAATACGTAATAGCAGGAATATAAGCTCCAGGTCTCTGAGGAGATACACGGTGAAACACAACAGCAGCAAAGATCAGAGTACCTGGTTTCTGTTTGTGGTGGGAAGTGAAAGTGTGTCATTAGGAGTGGTACAAACCAATGTTAACACAGGTAGTGACAGCCAAAACAGCATATGTTGGAATCAAAGCTTGGCAAAGGATTTCAGAATCCATTCAGAGACTTCAAACCTTTTGAACCCTCTCCCACACCTAGTCTCCAACAAGTTTGGAGCTTGAAATGCATTCTTTTCTATAATATTAGTATGAGAAGTGAAGGAAAAAGGATTCAGAACACTGATCCATCTGCCAGCCATTGATCACTCACTATTTCAATGAAATGAAGCAACAAAAAATGAAAAACCTGAGAATTGGCACAAAAAAAATGGTCTAAAACTTATAAAACATCTCTCCACAAAGGTTACATTAAATGTTTTCTTTTTTATATTTACTACATGCCTTAGAGTGTTCTGCTGAGTTCATACTTTCAAGGACTCTAGACCAAAATGCACAAAATATTTTGAAGAGAGAATAGGTAACAGTTACTTGTATAAAAGGTAGTACAAGCCTTTCATCTTCCTTCCTCACAGCATGCAGTAAAAACTGGCATCAAAATAAAACTACTCCCAAAATAAATTGAGAGCAAACATATACACATGACTGCATTCTCATTAAAATTTCTTAAAAGTATCTGTGTCTACAGAAAGGAGCTGCCTTCTTCCTGAAGGCAAAATAGTTTCTGCATTTTTCTGACTTTGCCTCTGTCTTTCAACTTAATTTGTAAATGCATTCATCTGCAATATGAAAGGAAAAAAAAATTATCATAGTCTGGGTTAGAAAAAAAAAGATAAAGAAGACAGCTAAAACAGATTAAAAAATAATTTTATAATTACTTTTTCAAATAATTAGTGAGCAATTTCTACTTCAATAATTAAAATTTATTATTACTATTTAATTATTTATATACCAAATAAAAAACGTACTACTGAAAAGGTCTCTGGATCTGCACTGAAGAGCAACAGAGTGTAACCTCATGGTGGAAAAAGAAAGGCTCCTGTAGCTATTGCACCACACTTCAGGGCCATACACTGGCGATTTGGAAACCTACTGTTCATCCATTTGGTACCTCCTGATCTCCCATCTCCACATCCCCAGGCTGCTGTACAGTGTGGCTGTCCTGGTGTCCTGAGCACCCTCACCCTCACGGCCCAGCACTGGCAAACTGTGAATGGTTATCATGCTGGATTTCTTGCAGAAAATAACGGATGGCCAGAGAAGGAGACTTGTCTGCACTGCCAATTGCTCTTCATGGCAGGCCACTGGGCAGAATGTTTCTATTGCTTTTCTGCCCTTTATTTTTGTTTTTATTTGCATGGTTTTTTTGGGTTTTTTCACTCACTCTTGGGTACCTGAACTTGGGGAATTCTATTACCTGCAGGCCCCACAAAGGAGTTTCTGCACTGTAAGCCTCTACCAGTTGTTTGCTCTACAGCATAAGTTTGTTTTGAGCTGGGTTTTGGTTTGTTTTGTTTGTTTTGTTGGGTTTTGGGGTTTTTTTGGTGCAAATAGAGACTAGAATAAGAAAAGTGATATAATACTTCTCTACAAATTATTTCCAGTTGAAAGTGTTTTTAACACTGACTGCAATCAGGAGTGAGAGGATGAGTAAAGAAATAAGGTTTTGAAGATCAGTTTAGAAAATAAGCACAAGAATTTAATTTTCTTACAGTTCTGGTCTAAGTTGAAATAGGCATTTACATTTTATGCTAAAAAAAAGTGGACAAAGATTCAGTTTGAGTTTCTAGAAGAATTTTAACAAATTTTAAAAAAACCCTAAACAAACACCCTCAAAACCACTCAGTCAACATTTTAATCTTTCATAGAATATTTGAATCATTGTTTTAATCAACAACCATATTAAAAATACATGCTTTTTGTAAGAACACCTGAAGGAAATAAAACTGCAGGTAAAAGGAGAAAACATTTAATAATGGAAATAATTATCTCTTGAAAAAATGAAGAAGACAGTATGATGAACAGGTAAAAAGTCCAGAGAGTAATAGTATGAAGAAGTAATCTCATATCACAATGTAACAAGGATATTTTTTCATTATAATAAAAATGAGTTTGAAAAATACAATGTAGAGATATTAACTGATCAAGAATGTGGTCTACAGGCACATATTTTACCAATGAAGTAAAAAATTGGGGGAGTTTTGAGATCTGAATCATAAAAAAAAGCTGACTGGGAAATGATAGGATTAGTCCAAGAACCTAGCAGTCTTCATAACTATTTAATTGTAAGAAATAAAGTTTTCAGCCTTACCTAATAGTCAATTTTGTATCTGGAGTAAAAAACAATAACTTGTAAAATAAAGAAAAATAATAATTTGCAAAATAAAGATTCTTTTTCCCAGTAAGGTAAATTATGCAAGCTACAAATCCAACTAAATACAAGATTCCTTATTTTGTTGCAGTGATCCCTTTCATGTGCCAACACTACTGTTACTGGTCAGGGTGGATTTATTGGCACTTGTTATGCGCTCCCATTGGGAGAACTAGCTAATGAGGAATACCACGTCTTTTGTCGTGTAAAAATAGAAATGTCGTGCCACTTCAAGACCTGCCATGGATCATGTTTGCCTCCAGTCCAGATAATGCTGAAGGTGACGATGCAGAAAATAAGAACAGTGTTCTGTGGTTCTGTGTTAGCTCCCATTTTGTTTCCCATTATTAATTATATCATCAAATAAAGTGTTTATCTACTAATAAATTATACTCATATTCCTAATTATTACAACTGGAATATGGTCGTGTGTTTTACATTGTACTAAGCACCTATGCATAAGTAATTGGACACTTTCTTATTCATAAATCCTTTTGTTGTCAACCACTACTCATCAGACCCACAATCAACAGGAACCATTTATTTAATTTGAATTTTCAATGTCATTCCTTCAACGCTAAATGAATTTATAATTGTCATATGCCGTTGTACTATTCTAGTTCTTATTTATTTTTTATTCTCAAACCTGACTCTATGTCACAGCAATAATCTTGTAAGCAAACTTTTCTTTGCCATTTCCTACTTTGAAGATATTATGTGATTTTGAAGGTGCTATGAAATTATTGTTTGCACAGAAAAATTATCTTGTGATCTTACCTAACTAATAAAATTAAGTTCCCTATATAGCTAGGGAAGAGAATAACTCTATCAGGTGATAACTGATTGGGTTACCTGAATTAAATATTTATATTAGGATGAGGTGGTGTTTTCTAGAAGTCCTTGTTTCCACCTTTAAGGCAGCATGACTGGCTAATTGATGTCACCTTTAGTCAAACAAATTACACACCTTATTCTTATCCTTAGGTTTGTATGTAATTTTAATATATCTAAACTGATTTTGTACAAGAAACAGCATAGTTTCTATGTATTTCATTTGTTGGGGCATTTTCTTTTTTATTCCTTTGTCGGAGACATAGAAAATTGGAAAGCCTTATCTTTGAGTTATTAACAAACAGAAAATGCTTTAAAGTGCCTTAAAACATACAGTAGCTGAGTTAGTCAGTGACCAAATGTTCTTTTTTCCAGTTTAAAGGTTAGTAAGATAGTTTTTCATAACTTTGACTACCCCTTAGACAAAACACAGACATAGCACAGGGTAGTAAGACAGAAGGATGGAACACGATAAACAGAAGGATGGACCATGATAATTACATGTGTAAGCTGTATGCAAGAAATATGCAGGGATAGGTGAAGGAATATTGCTATAGAATCGTGTTTGTAGCTGACTGGATTATTACAAAATATAATGCTGTTAGGGTGCTTAGGGAGATATAGAATATAGAATGGAGAATGCTTACATAGAATAGGATGCAGAAAACAACACCAGAAGAACGCTTATGAAGAATGCTGCTTATAGAAGATGCTATGCTACAGAGGCTACTTTACTAGATGCTGCTTTTGCCTTATGCTTTTGCTTGGCACACTGAGAAATTTAAGCAAGACACAGACTGTTATTTTTCACCCTTGTGAGGCTGACTGCGGTGCCTTGCAATAAAACATCTTTTTGCAACGAATGAAGATTCTTTCTTTCCCCCTCTGTCCTAAATGACCCATAATCAACCTCGGCATTCCTTTTGGTTTTTGTTTGTTTGGTTGGTTTTTTTGTTTTGGGTTTTTTTTTGTTACTAACAATGATGCAGAGTAAAATCAATACTGTGACCAGGACAGTAGCTGAAGGACATGGAAAGCTGATATTTAAAGAAGATAATGGCACACAACTCCTACGTATTATTTCTGGTTTTAGGATGGATTGGCAACAATGTTAAGCAAGTACATGAGCACCAGGCTGCAGCCGTATTGACAAAGCTGCTGTAGAGCTCTGAATAAGAGTCAAAATTAAGAAAAATATATGTGGAAATGAATGGACAAGAAAATGTCTCAGAGACTGGAGAAGCAAACTCCAGTAGCATGCTGGAATCAGAAAGCTATTTTCTTCTGTATTTTTTCTTTTAAATACAAGTTCATAACTCATACAACGATTAACTTTCATTGTTCATTTGTCTTCAGTTTTAAGAGGATCTCTAAGAGACTGAAGTACATTTTAGATAAGGCCAAATTAAGAGCTTGTTTGTTCTCAGCTCATTTCTGTTGGGACAAACTATGTAAGCAGTGATGTCTCTTTTTTATGTGTATATATATATACACATACAATTTTGTCCCACAATGCAATATAAATAGAAAGGGCTTTTTCTTGCTTAGGTTATCCACCGTTCCTCTCAAAATAGAACATACAAAGAATCATTGTCTTTGTTTCTACCAATAAACATAATTGCTTGTTCTGGTTTCAGCTGTTTCTTTTCCTTTCTCAACTCTTTCCGTCACAAAGAGAAACCTCTTCATTCACAATTGGTTTAGTGAGAAATGGTTTTGGCCAAATCTTTGCTTGGTACTTACCTAAGGACCTTATGCAGTGGAGGAATGTTTCCCTTTTTTTTCCATTTTTCAATTCATGAAAATATTCCTTTCATTCATCCCCAAAGCTACCATTAACTGACTCATTAACTTAATCAACTCATTTGAGTTATAGTATTCATTAACACTCTCTATTAGGCATTCAATTTCAGCCGATCATAATGAAATGCAAAGGACAATATTTAGATAAAATATCTAAACAAAATATTTGGAGAAAAGTGGTTCATGTCAGTGATTAGACATATAATTTGTTTTTTCTTATTAACAACTGATTTTGTTTTCCACCTCACTTGAGGTCTAAGTAGTAACTCAAAAACCAAATAAGATGTTCTGCCTGTGGACAGAATTTCATTTCTTTAGTTCATCAATGATCAAAGTGCTTTCTGCTGCCCTTCCTGTCACTGTTTGTCTTAGTTTAGGGCCAATCTGGGAGGAAACCTCCTCAGGGGGTTCCCCCAGAAAAGCAGATCCAAGCCACCCCTCCCCCCAGCTGGTTCGGGAAACAGAGTTCCTTGGAGAAAAGTGGAAAAAACTATTTATTCAACAAACAAAACACCCTCAAGCACAAAGGATGAACAACACCACACAACAAAACCTCTTGCCGCTCTGAAGAGATGGCAAACCCAGAAAAAGTCCTTTCCGTGGGTGTGTCCTTGGCCCCTCTCTCAGTCTCTCTCTCTCTCTGAGGCTCGGGCCCAGCGCCCCGGCTGCAGCGCTGCTTGGGGGGAGCCCCCCCCACTCCAGGCGATGGTCCTGGTGTCCCCGGATCGAACAATAGCAGAACTGTCCAAAAAAAACCCTTTGGTCTCAGCTAATTAAAAAAAAAATGAGCCAAAAAAAAAACAAAGAGGGGGAAAAACTAAAGGAGAGCTCTCCGCTGTCTGTGCAGACAACTCTGAGTCCAGGAGCAGGAATGCTGAAGGTGTTATCTCTATGTTTTGAAAACAACTGCCTCAGATGTTCCACCGCTTGCTTCTCCTTCTACCCCCTTTGCTCTCAGACCTTGTCTTAAAGGTGCAGAACTTATTTCTGGGCTAAACAGACGAAATGGGGATAAAAGCATCATACAGTCAGCCTAGAACACTGTTCAATGCATATATACCAACAAAAGTTTTGTCAACTAATCTTACATAGATCTCTAGGCAAAATGATGCCTGAATTTTCTGCCTTATGGTTATTCTCTGGAGCACATTCTAAATTTTTTTTGCTATTTCGTTCTGTCCTTAGAGCACCTCTACCAATGATCTCTTCAGAACTACCGACTTTGATAATGTCTGGAGGTTTCCCCAGCTGTGTAAAAAACTCCTTCTAAGTTTTCCAGGAAGTAGTTTTGTTAACCCAGTATTTGTCAATTTATTCTGAGTCAATACTCAACTATTTCTTAGTGTGGTACTCCAGTTTTTTAACATTGTAATTATTTTAAGTGTCAAGTAAAAACAAGCTGCAGAGAAGTAACAGCCATTAATTTTCTAGTAACACATTTCGTTATGACTTAGTCTTTTTGACTTAATAGAAATAAATTAAATTGCTTCGGTTGTTTGTCTTGATTTGCATTTTTTATGCAACAGTTTTGTACAGCTTCAAGAAGAAAAATTTACTTTCAGTTCTAAATTGTTGGAACTGACTCTCTTGAAAAGAATGTTAACAACTTCTTTAAGCAACTAGTCATTTGCTTTCTACTTGACCGGGTGTATGCCTTCAACTTGCTAACAAACCACTCTTACTACAATACCTGAAAGATAAACTATACAGAATTATGAAATCACACCTGGAAAGCTGTTCCAAAGTTCTGAAGTCAAATATACATTTATGGCAACCATTATCAAGGCCAGGTTGGATGAGACTTTGAGCAAACTTTTCTGGGGAAAGGTGCCCCTGCCTGTGACAGGAGGGTTGGAACTAAGTGATTTTAAAGATCCTTTAAACCAAAACCATGCTATGATTCTGTGATTCTATGATATATAATGACAATCCCTTCCCTGCTTAAATAGGCAATTAAACTCTCAGTTCACAAGCATTTGTGCTCATGGACCAAAATAACAAGGCCAGATGTACAGAAAACTTTATTCTGTTTCAAGCCCAGTTGTCATAACCAATATGAGTTTAGTACAGCATAACATATATGAGTCACATATTCGCATGCATATTGCATGAAGTTATGCATAAGCAATAAAAAATGTTTTTGGGGGGTATATAAAGTTTTCTAGAGATGAGAAGTCAGATTAAGTTAGTTTACCTTAAGATACTGTAACTGGAAGAAGGTATCACAGAGTGTTAAGTCATTTTGAGACCAAGCAATGGTATGACTATATCTATCTGTAAAACTAAAGTGTAAAATAGACCAGAAGATCTTTTAACAATGATATTTATTATCCATGTTTGGAATTACCTACCCTGAAAGCATGTTTCCTGAGTTGCATTCTCATCCTAACTCCCAGGTCAATTCACTCAGAATATGCTTGTCATAAGTGACAAACATACATTTGTATTTTACTGATTTCAAGGATGTTTATAAATGGATCACCCACTAAAACAGCTATTGAAAAATTTTTGAAGACACTATAAATCAAGGTGAAGGAATGGTGAAAAAAATTCTGAGATATTTAGTCAGATCAAATCAACACCATTTTTTTCCCCCTTTCTCCCATTTACTTCCCAGCTATCATATCAGCTTTGGATATATTCTTTATGAAGTTGCTAATTCAGCAATTTCCATTTATTTATTCATATATCATCCTTAGACTGTGGTTCTTGCAATGTCAAAAAAAGTTTTTCTATATAGTTTTCGCCACAGAGTTTAAAAGCAAACTGATATTGAATAATAAGGTATTAAAAAAAATCCAACTAAACCTCTTTGGCTTTCCATTTCTGCAATCACAGTGGTAATTTCTTGAAAGCAGCTCTCTCCATCTTTACTGTAAACCTCAAATCACATTTCAGCATTGTTTACATTTGGCATAGAGCAATATGAAGGACTCATCTTTTTAGATGTCACACAGTGATAGGAAAGACCAGCAGAAGACTGATGGCCTTAGGAACACATTCCAAAAGTAAATCCATCTTCTCCGTACTCCTTCCTGTCTTTGTTTAAGGGTTAGTAGCAGAGATGCATTCTTGGAAAATATACATATCTCTAGTTATTTTTTGTTTCCAAGAATGAAAAAATGTAAAAAAAGTTATAGATTTTGTCCCCATTCAGCTTGAACCATAAACCTTAAAGATCTGTGAGATTTGACTGCTTTCATTTCTTGTTTCTTACATTTTATAAATGAAAAATTAGAGAATATGAAGAAAGAGAAAAGGTACTATTTTCAAGTAAAGAAAGCCAGAAATAAGTGCATGTAACTGGTTGTGGTTCTACATGGATGATTTAAGGAAAAATGTGAAAGTGAAAACAATTCAGCCTAATTTTTTATCCACTACCAAATGGAGCACATCTGTTGAAACCACATGTACAATAATCTCACTGCAGATTAAAACCCAAAACCTGTAACTAGTAACTGTTTTCAGAATAAATTCCAGACTGGAATAGTTTTAAAGAATTTGAAACAGAAAATGAAGATTAGAACAGCACCATCCTCTAATTCTGGATTTTACACTCTGGGTAATCACTTAACATTTAATAAAACATCAGCATTCCTTCATGCTGTGGAGACCAGTTTTACATCTGTCAAATCCCTGCATGTATTCATGAAAGTGCAAATTTTGGAAGCAATATTTTCTGGAGGGCAGAAGGAGAACTGACAAAGTATGTTTTGGAAATTAAGTCAGTATTAGAAACCCAAGAGTTCTTACCACCAGTGTAGTGGGAGAAAAAATCAAACCAAAACTGGAGCTAAAATAGAAAAAAAAATAAAAGGTGTAAAAGTAGGAGTACAAAAATTGTGTAAAGTGTTAGTTCAAGTTCCCCTTGAACTCAAGATTAAAAGAGTAAATGGAACTTGAAATTCAGGGTTAGATTGAAAGCATACTTCCAGCATCTCTCATTATGCAATTATTACATTTTATTATTTCTTAAAATTTTATTGGCATATAATAGACAATGGAAGCACGAGAACTTAAGGTGCTATGTATTTTTTTGCATTGTGTGTTGGCTTCTTATATCTGTCAATTTTCTTTTGTTCATATTTATAAGTAGAATAAACACATCTCACCAAAACCCTCAGTTATTTCCTGCACAGACTGAGAGAAATACTCTATGATGTTTGCTCAGTTTAGAATTCAAGATGTTTTGAAGTAGTGAAGTCTGGGTACCAGGGCAGGAATGGCAATGGTGACTGGGGTCAGCTGAATGCCCAGAAATCACCAGGTAAATCCATAGGAGACCTGAAGCCAAGCTGGGAATTCAAATCATCATGGCAGTGCTGAGATCAGCAAGAAATAAGGCCCAAACACAGCACACCTCTGATGTAGCTCAGACAAGGACTGAGCCTAAATGCAATGTGTAGATCAATAGGCAGAATTTGCAGAGACAGGGTCCCAGGTGAAGCATTTGACAGCTCTCTGACAGTATATGACTTTCTGCTTCTCACTTCTCTTTCTGGAAATTTTTCTGTATTTATAGATGCCTGGTACAAGGTGACACGACTGAACTATGTCATAGCTGGCTTTCGGAACAAGCTGCTCAACCTTGGGGAAAAGGTTACAAAGAATTGTGGAAAAACACAGTTAGAAGCTGATCAGGTCGGCTAAAACCTCTTGATGCACTCAGGACTCTGACAGAAAAATTCTATATTATCCAAAATCTAGAGGCTTGTGTATTTTTTCTCATTATTGCTTCAAGTGGCTCCTTAGCCAAATATGAGAGAAAAATCTACTACTGATGTTTTTTATTTAATAAGTTACTTCAGAAAATTTTAGCCTCAAAAAACTAATTCAAATTTGATTCTAGGATTCCTCGTTTACCTAGTTTCTCTACAGTTGCCATTATTTTGGTAGCAGAACATTCAGCACCAGTATATTTCTCCAGGAAGAAGACTTTTTTCATATCCTTCACCTGATTCTCAGGTTACCTCATTATTCCCATCTTGATCTCTATGTCTCTTCATCTCTGTGATGCCTGCATCATTACCAAGGCTCAGAGGTACGTTCTCTTCTGTCTTGAGTCTGTCATTCACTGCACAACCCGTACATGACGTGCTTACACTAGAAAATTTACCTCCCAGATTATTGAGACAGTCTCACTAACCCTTTAGCAAAAGACTGTGGAGAAATCCTATTTAGTTTTACGATTTCCACAGAAAATTGTATGCAAGTCTTGTCTAAAATCAGGATTGATCATATTTGTTTTCTAAACTAAAATGCTGTCAATGTAAAAAATTGCTTGGTTTCAGTCATCAAAACTGTTCAATACACAGGAAACAAGCACAGGTTTGCATTTTAATGCGACTAATCAATCTCCATGAACAGAATATCTTGAACAATAAATGATGCAAATTGCATAACAATAAGTATCAGATTCAAAGACTAGTATTGTTTGCGTATATGTAATTTGTGTTTGAAAACAAGTGATAGATTTGTGAAAGACTTCCACTGCAATTACATGCAGCTGAGTTCTGCATGTATCTGAAAGGTAAGGATGAAAGTCGTGACTTGTGTGGAGTGTCCAGAGACCAAAGATGTCTGTAACACTCATGTCCCTGAAGAAATCAAAGCAAGTTGGAATAAGTCAAGCTGCTTGCTATATTGCAAAGCCCTAGAGGGTTACATAATTTTACTCCGTAACTATTAGCAATAATTCACTGAAAACTATTTTCCATAAAGCTATTTATGTGGTCTGCTCCAAAACTTCTCAAAGTCCTTGACCAACAAGCCTGTAACTGTAAATAAAAGTAATGTTTTAATGCCAAGCTTTAATAAAGTATTTGAAGCCATGGTACAGGTATTTAAAAAATGAAAACACATACCATGATAAGGCAGGGTACCCCTGCCTTCAGTGTTTATCTCTCAGTGAAACGTGTAGGTCATTCATCAACCACTACACGCCTATCCCATTTCTAGAAGGACTCTCTTGCTGCTGTAAAGAGATGCACTGAATACATCTACATGCTTATTTTTTGGCTTTTTGCCTAACTTATCTCATTCATTTAGTCATGATTGAAAAGTTCTGGAGTCAATAAATCTGATTTCTCAGGATTCTCTCTGAAAGGACAAGTTCTGTGAAATGGCCATTTACTGTACTCTGTAGTCCTATCAAAGAGTTCTTCAAGCACTGAACTTTTCAAAGGGTGTACACATAGACAAATATTTATCCTACATCTATAATATCCCCTGTGTTGTAATAGCATGATATTCACACACACACTGCATACTGCATGCAAGGAGATGGGGGAAAGAAAAAAGTAAGTAAAATGGTCTGCTTTTCTGTTTAAAGAACAGTCACAAAAAATGTGTGAATAAAATGTGACTGAATAAACAAAGTCTGAGTAAATAAAATGCCTACTGACAATGGGTAATTAATATATTTTCCATGTACTAGTAACACCAAATAAATGAACCATATGCTAAAAGAAGCCATCTGTGTTAGTAAATACTCCAGTATAAGAGGTTAAATATAATTATAAAATTTATCCTGTCCCTTTTATTAGCAAAGGAAATTTGGGGAAGTAAATGATGGTATTTGGAAATTTAAAAGTCAGATATTGGAAATACAGCTGGTAGACTTTAATGAAGGAATGAAAAAACTCCATTGCTTTCTACCGCTGTTGAAAAATCAGAAGATTAGTTATGCAGAGGGGTTTAATCTGCTGGGGCTTACATCTAAATTTTACTTTAAGATTCAGATGTGAACAGAAATCTCAGAATAAAATTAATTCCAGACCAGTGAGCTTGAATGCATGATTTTTTGCATAGGTACAACTGTTTTAAACTTAGAAGTCACAAAGCATTTCTGCACTGTGTAATAGTTACGTGAAAGTGTACAAAGACTGACCTTAACGTTGTGTTGGATCTCAATGGATCCCCAAGGCAAGAAAAACTGATCCACACTGGGACAAATTCAGGAGAAGGGTGCTGGGATTCTTGGGACAATAGCACTTCCTGTGTTAGGGTAGCCTGAGGACTTGGTTAGCCTGGAGAAGAGACAAATTTTGGGGGAACCTAACAGCAGGAAGGCCTCTCATCAAAGAGACAGAGGCAAGTCCTTCACAGCAGCGTGTAGTTGGAGGATGAGAGATAATGGACCCAAATAGGCACACAACAGACTTGGATCTGAAAGCTCTTTCCACTCAAGGAGTGCCTAATGGTGGAAGATGATGCCTTGAGAAGTTATGCTCTCTTTGTCCTTGGAGGTTTTCATCACCTGACTGGACAAAGCCCTGAATAACCTGGCCTGACCTCACAACTGCCACTGTCTAGAGCAGAAAAGTTGTGAGGTTCCTTACCACCTAAATTATTCTACAGTCCTATGTCTTCAAAGCATTACAGTTTCTCAGTAAATTTCTGTGAAAAGAGAAAGATTTTAAATGTCTTTTGTCAGTGCCTGATCTGGGTGGAGAATTATGTAATCTTTGGCAGGTAAACCAGTAGCCTGGACAGGAGGAGACTGTACATATTAACATACTTCTATTTCACCATTCCAGGTCACTATATTAGGATAAACTGAATTGAAAAAAAAAGGAATCATTCTTGTTTATTTCCAACAGCCTTACAGAAACCTGGGAGAACTAGCTTGTATATATTTACGTTTAAACATGGCAGTAAGGCCCCTCCCTAGTAAACATGTTAATATTCCAAGGGAAGTTGATGGACTTACAGAGGCCTCAAGTATAAATATATTGCCATATATTTAATGCAAGTAGATAGCCAGGTAGAGAACAGATAGTATCACTGATGGATTTATTCTGTAAAGTGTGCGCTTGTTGCCATCAATTCTCTCAGTACTATGAGATATTTTCTTCATGCTGATAGCATCACTTCTCAATATAACCCTGATAATTCAATCAGTTCAAGAACACTAATCCAAAAGAAACTTGACATTGTCAGTCGTGACATTCACGGAATTACTTCTCTGCCAGAACCTAGCTTTAATTTCGCACTCAGAAGAGACTCTTCCCAAAAAATGAAATTGCTGTCAAGTTTCTAGAAGCTGAATACATGATGATATTTTCTGAAAGTTTCTTAAAAAACAAAACAAAACAAAACAAACCCCTCCAAAACAACAACAACAGCAACAACAAAAAAACCACACAAAAAACCCAACCAAACAAAAAACCCACAAAAACCAAACCTACAAAAAAATGAAATTATTCAGTAAGTAAAATGACAAAAAGCAAACATAAAAAAATCCCAGTATATTTTTGTGGTATAGGCAGCTGAATGATACAGTAAAGAGCTGAATTTCATACATATTTCTACCATGGACACTTACGTAATTCCTTATGCTTAAGTTTATTTCCTGTACAAAAGTGGAACATGCTTGATTAGGGATGAAAAAACTTTCTTATTGATTAAAGTTTTAGTAGTTGAATTGTTCAAATTATTAGTTCATTTATTACAAAGTTAAAACTCTTCTATAGAGGAATACCTTTATGCCTTCTATCCCTTTCCTGGTGTTATGCTTACATTTCCAGCTTTTTGCAAAGTCATAAGGCTGTTGATTTCATTCAGAGGGATAAAGTCAGTCATTAGAATCCTGTAGTTTTTGACTAGCAGTGTTCATAATAGGAACTTCTTTCTCTCCATCAGAAAGAGAGGGATATTAGTTTCTCCTCAGTTTTGAAACAGCAGGGGTTTATTTCAATGCTATCGGAAAACAGTACACACCATTCCATAGTTTCTAAATAGTTTGGGGTTTTTTTAACCTCTCATTTCTAAAACTGGTTTAACCCAACCTACTTGAACTTCTTTAGCCTCGGACCTCTGATACTTTCCCTGTATTTCCATTCTTCCATGTTACATTTTATTCTGGAGTAATGGGCAGCACAGCTGACAGAAAAAGCTTTTTTTTTTTTATAAACTAAAATTAAACTAAGAGAAATTTAGAAAATTCTTACCTGACTGCTAGAAATTTGTAATTACAGCTAAACAAGCTCAAACCAACTCATATCAGGGTACATCCAGACAATCCTACCCGTGTACTGTAGAGTGCAAACACTGTGTCCTTATACTATGGACTATCTACCCACTAATTCTAAGCACATTGTTAATCCCACTAAGCCAGGAGGAAGCCATAAAATGCATAGATGCCATTTCCAAACAAGAAAATGAATGCATGATTTTCAATAGTGTTTGTACCCATAACCGAGATTAAATATGCCTCACCTCTTCAACCAAAAGGCAGATACCTAAAATCAGATATTTTTTTAATGTTAGTCACCTAAAGTTGAGCACATATTGACAGCAGATGCTTCGTACTGGGTCCGAGTTGGATTAAATTAATTTTGTCTACAGAAGCTGATATGGGGGTGTGGTTTGGATGTGTGAGTAAAACAGGGTTTATGCACTAGTGTTACAACTGTTGCTGAGCAGTTCTTACATAGCATGAAAGCCTTCTTTTTCCCCATTGTGCCCACAATGAGTGGGCTGGCGACACACAGGAAGTCAGGAGGAAACGCAGCTGGGACTGCAGACCCCACCTAACCAAAGAGATGTTCCATTCCACAAGAAATCATGCTGAGCAATAAAACTGGGTCTGTAATGTGTGTTTTGATCCAAGCTAGCTGTTGCTGGAAGACTGGCTGGGCATCAGTCTGTGTAGTGGTTTCTCTTCGCCTGATCACACCAGGCATTAGTTTGATGTAGTGGGTTGAGCACTTTGGCTTATTACCAATGTACCCACTAAACTTACTCATTTTCTGTTGTGAGATAAGGATTAGTAGAAATTCAAAGCAGGCTTAAAACCTTAAAAATATAAAGATAGTTTATTAACAGAACTAAAAGAAAACTAAAAAGAAAATAATAAGAATTAGAATAAACAACCTTCAGACCGCTTTTCCCTCCCACTTCATTTTCTCATTTTCCACCAACAGCTCTTTCTTCATCAACCACATAAAGAGACAAAACCTAGAGACTCTTAGTCAGTTTACCACCTTTAAAACAGGCTTTCATCAGTTCAGTCGGGAGAGGAGTCTCTCCTGTCATGCCATGGAGACTTTCCACAAGAACACAGTTCTTTCGTGGTTTCAATATCACAAATGAATCAGCTGCCCGGAAAGGACTTCCTGTTGGCAGTGTGAGAGTCCTTCCCCTGATACACAGTTCTTCCCGCAACCGTTTTCAGGGACTCATTTCTGTTTACTGGGGTAATATTTTAAGGATGAGCTGTTATAGTAGGAAAGCAAAGGGTCCTCTCTTCTCTCTTGAGATCCTCAGAAGCAAGGTTTCTCTTTTATTTTTGGGAGTAGAAATTCTCTTTTATGTATCCCTGGAGCAAGGATTTTTTCCTATCCCTTCTCGGTGGTATGATTTCTCATTACCACAGTTACTTTAACATTTACTTGCTTCAGCACGGGTGCCTTTGCTCAGGCTGCAGTTAGAACATTGTATTCCCCAATTGTACATATGAGTTATAAGGAATGGTTTAATATATCTTAGTCCATTACCATGGCTTTACAGAAAGAATTTCAGCTTAAAGCATCTCCTCTTTCTCCTTCCTCTGGGTTTTTAGTCCTTTCTTCATTGACCTTGGTGTCTCTGTGTTGGTTTCTTCTGTGTCTTCACTCCTTCTGAGTCCATCCGTGCACTCAAAGAGTTGTAATCTCTGCCAGACAGCAGCCAAACACCTGACCTCCGCTGGACAGCCGCTGGAGCTGCATTCCCAGGGGTGGGGGAAGCGGAGGCTGCAGCCTCAGCAGCCAAGTCAGGATGCAGCAGCGGTGCTCCTGGAGAAGGGGGCAGGAGCAGCTGGAATCTCTGTCTCCAGGCCCGGTCGAGTGGGCCTTGCCTGGCCCACCCCCGTGGGCTCTGCTGCTACCTTTTCAGAAGCCGAAAGCCAAGAGAGCGATTCCTGGGCTTCTCCCTTCTTAAATGCTGAATCACAGAGGTGTATCTAGCTGTTTTAAGTGGCTACACAGTGTCCATCTCAGAACCACCTAGCTAATTGGTGCTCATTGCTGCAGGAAACAGTATCTGCAGGAAGCTGTAAAAATCCTGGCAGGTAAAAAATTACTTTTTTTCAATCCAGGACAGTCTGCTGGTGGGAGGTGGTGAGGTTTTGTTTAATCTTTGAATCACTTGTTGTTTTTTTCTTTTTCTACTTTTCCCCTTCACTTATTAAATTGTGTTTATCTCAACAACAAGTTATTTTCACTGCTGTCATGATTCTGTCTCCCATTCCACTGACGGTGGGGGACTAAGCAACTGGGCAGTAAGTTATCTTCCATATAAGGACAACTCAGCATTGAATGTTTTGTTTTGGTTTTTTAATACAGTTTTGTGTGTGAGAGTGTGTTTCTGTGTGCATTTACATAATTACATAACTATAAATCACCAAAAATTGTTGCCACTAAATTGCAGGGCCTGACATTACTATGTTATCCAATTTAATAAGTGGCTCAATTTAATAGGTCTCCAAAAACATATTGTCTGAAGAGAAAAAAAATGGTGATTTCACTTTCTCATCCTTGTTCATTGGTTTGTTTACTAAAAAAGTCAATTTTATTCACGTGAAGTAGACTTAACTTAATCAAACTGAAAATTAATCTTGTGAGTAATTCCATTGCAGTGTCTGTTAGTTGGAACTATATTTACACAGTATAATACTAATTTCCTCTGCAATGTGTAATAGACATACACCAGTGTAATCTAGCCGGGCCAAAGTCCCACAAATGTATTCATCTCCTAAGAATCTCCTCCAGGGAAGTTTTCAATTTTGCCACTATTAAGGTCCAGTTACTACAGTTATTAGAAAGGTGCTTCTGCCCAAACTTAAGGTGCAAACAAGACCATATGCCAAAGTCAGTAGTAAGGAGTTTTATTTAACAGTAAATATGAGGTAGAGAGAGATAGAAAGAAATAGGAAAATTAAACAGAAGGAATAAGAGCAGAAAGATTTACAGTTACCACCCACTGGATCCCATGACAAGACTTGTCTTTTGCAATTTCAGTGTCTGTCGATCAAAGTGATGGTTACAGTCTTGATCTATCAAAGGTGGAAGAAACCCACGAAACATCAGTTCTATGGTCTATATGCTCTCAGTTTCAGGTGGGAACACCCAGGTAGCTCTCATGGGGTGGGGAGCTTCACACTGAAGGTTGTTATGATGTGGATGCCACAGCTGCCTCTCATCTCAGCACAGCTGAGTCATTTCTGGCCCATCAGAAGGGTTGAATACCTTCAGACCACCTGTGAATGTCCCAGTACTTTCCTGCAGGGGAGTTTTCACAGATGAGCCATTATGTAAGGGAGGCCATTGTCAGGATAAACAAAACATCCCAGAATTTTCCTCTTATCAGCCTCTTCCCTGATCTTGTTTAATGCCCAGTTTCAGCCTCCTGTGATGGATGTGCACACCTTCTGCACCTGGGCACTTAAGTGGATTGCTTGAATCTTTAATCAGTCCAGCCTCTCACAGCCATCTAAAATTATTTTTCCTGTCATACAAAATAAAATTGTGTGGCATCTATAACACTACTATTCTAAAGAAAATGAAATCAGCAAAGAGTTAAAAAAGTTTTCCCTTTCAGGAAAACAAAAGAGTCAAACTGATATCACTCTTTCCGTATCTTGGGGCACACTGATAGATTTAAGAAACTCCTTTCTGTACACAATTTACGCTTTCATTTTATAAGATTATCCAATGCTAAAACAGCATACAAAGAATATTTAAGGGGCCCGTGATATGCTTGCATTAGGATTCAAAACAAACAATATCATCAGGGTTTGCTGAAAAATTAGTCTTGATAATGTTTAGATTGGACAAAGGAAATACTTTTATTCATATATTTGCTTCTTTATGTACTGGAGAGAGAGATATTAGAAGTTAGGATGCATGACTCAGTCCATAAGCCTCAGGAATACAGTTTTGCTAGATAATAGATGGAAAATGCTAAGATTTCTTCTGAGATTGATGTAAAGAGGGGAAAAAATTAGATATAATTAATTTTAGAAATGTGGCTAATTTATTTATTTCTAAACCAAATTTTTATTACAAAATTTTCACATCTCTTGAGGTCCAGTGAAAATAGGAAGTATTCCATAGTTGCAAAAAGAACGAATATCACATCAATAGAGATTCTTTTCTGCATTTGTAATTATTTCCTTTTGGGAGCTGTTACCACTTTTCTGCTCTGTGACACTGAAAAGTATCATTACCTACAATTTAATGTAATCTTTTTCTTTCACTCTTGTAGTGTAGATTACTTTGGTAGGACTTGCAATAAACCTTGTTATGTTTCTGTGTTTTGATTTTTTTTAATTTTTTTTTTTTTTTTTTTTTTTTTTTTTTTTTTTATTTTTTTTTGGTAAGATAGATGGAGAGACTTTTTACCAAGGTCTGTAGTGACAGCACAAGGGTCAACAGTTTTATACCAAGCGAGAGTAGGTTTACATTAGATATTAGGAAGAAATTCTTCCTTATGATAGTGATGAGGTCCTCAAAAACGTTGCCCTAAGAAGTTGTGGATGCCCCATCACTGGAACTGTTTAAGATCATCAGGTTGGATGATTTAGTTGAAGATGTCTCTGTTCATTGCTGGGGAAAATGGACTAGATAGTGTCTAAATAGTACGGGCAATGAATTAGAATAACTCCTTGTTTCACTGAAATAGTCCAAATTATACAAAAATAAGGAGACATACTTTGTTATTATTGTTATAACTTAAAACCCCTATAATATAAAAGTTCCAGCCATCTTGTTTACTCATGCATCTCTCAGGATACGCTGTCAGATCTGTCAACAACATTCAGTCAGTAGAGAAAGAATGTATAAATATACACATATGTTCCTGAAGACTTCAACTCTCCATTTGCTGATTGCAAGAATTATTCTAAAAAAGAAGTGTGATTTCCCAAGACTGATAAGGAGTTCCGTTTTGGAACAGACTCCAAACAGTCTGAGGTGAAAATGAAGGTTTGTTATGATTACATACAGAGTGAGATGTATGAAAGAAACAAGTCCATCAAAGTTTCACTGACAAAAAAACACTTTGGGCACTTTCATCAATGTAAACCAGCCTCTAGCCTATAGAGAAGACTGAAAAAAAATAGTGTTAGCTACAGTCACAGATGGTTGCACAGGTAGCCATCAAAATAAAACCACTGTATCTTGTCACTGCAAGGGTAAAAGTGTGGATGAGAATTAAACAGAAAAAATCCTATCCTGAAAAACACCAGCAGAGCTGAGTACTTCAGGCAAGGTGAGCATAGGTCCAGCATATGAATCATTCTTCCCAAAACTTGTAATGCAGAGCAACAGAAGAAAATAAAAAGCAGCAAATAAATTACCAGCTTTTCAGTTTGCTTCTGTGATGCTACTACTTTGTGCAGTGGATGTGCAGTAGACTTTTAGTAGTCTGCCTAGATTTCTACAAAGAAACATGAGAGGAGGCAGAAAGGGGAGTACTGGTTGCCGGGATTATATGGGAGCAACAGTTATCGTGGATGGTTGGGTTAAAGACGATTTCAGTTAGATAGGTTTCAAGTGAGATTTATTGCTACAATCTCTTAGGAGTTTTGCCAACTTCCTCATAGAGGCTTGTAGAAGTCAGACATAATGTGAAAAGGGAAGTTTAGACAGCAAGTTACAAGGTCTCTTAAAAGCTAATTAACCAATAGATAATTGCAATGTACAGATGTTTTCACTTTCACACCAATAGTTAATCATACCTGTATTTCGTAGATGTCGCACTGTGGCATTTTTCATCCAATTAGGTACTTTCCCATAGAAATCCATTACTTTACCTTGCATGACCACACCTTGAACTTTTTTCTTTATCCCATGACTACTTCTATATCAAGGCTTCACGTCAAATGCAGTACACATTTCATACTCAGAGTAAGTAGACCCAAGGCTTTGAGGATTTTCTGTGTTTTGGATTCCAACACTGGTGGTGGGGATAAAGCTTTCATAGATTAGGTAGAGCCATAATCCACTTGAGATATATTTTGAAAACCTTATTCATATTGAATATTTACACTTATTAAGGTTGGACAAATCTGGCCCAGAAAATTGTTAACATTGTGCTTCCTCTGATTCCATTAATTTATAGACACAGCTGGATACTAATGTTTCCTTTTCTCTATGTATTTGCAAATTGAATGTGTACAAAATAAATGCTCTATCAAGGATTTTTTGATATTTTTTACTAAGTCCATGCTCTCATTTCTGGAGATAATGTTCTGTGATGGCACAATTCCTTAAATTAATGCTTGGCAAAGAAATTAATAAAAAAGAAACAACAAGGGAGTGTTCACTAAAAGATCAGAAGATAAGTTTAGGAAGCAAGGAAGGCAGTAGAGATAACAAGCATAGTATCCATGAGTACAAGCAACTCATTGATAATTCTAACATGACTAAACTTCTACCCTACCTTTTTCAGGAAAAAGTGAAATTTTTCTGAGAATTAGTAATTCGTAAGATCAATATAACAATTGATAAAAGTAGATAAGAAAGTATCAGGGAAATTTTTTCATATACAAGTCTGCAGGTCACTATGGTATGAATGCCATTATATTAAGGGAGTTAGGTAATGCCTTTCTGAACTGCTTGTGATCATATAACATCCTGGTGAATCTACAAGAAAATATAAAAGGATTTTAGTCAACAAGGAGCAATAGCAGTAAAATCTTTAATTAGTTTTTAATTAAGTATCCTAGAAGAAATAGAAGTCTCTGTCTATAAAATTTAAATCTCAGAGAGAAACTTAAATTTGAGTCAAAAGAAAATTTTGTTGACATGAATGAGATGGTGGATAAAATCTTATTTTGATTTCAGTAAGCTTGCTATCAAGCCCACCTTGCAAATATACTGTTATATTTTAAAATAGATGGAGAAGGAGAGAGATTTCCAAGACTAGAGTGGTTCTTGTTAAGTTGTTTAATGCCTCTCAAAACAAAAAGGAAAACTGCAAAAATCCATCAACTCTCTATTTATCCTCTGACAGCTGCAGAACAAGCAGAGAAAAAAAGTGTCCTATGTTCCTCCCCACATCAGGCGTTACGGGTAGAATTAAACTATCTTGAAGGTCCCTTCCAGGCCAAACCGTTCTATGATTCTATGTTTACTAAGATTAATGGTCAAACCCTCAGTCAGTGACAAGAACAGTATAAGCATTTTAAAGCTCATTTCTAATGAAGATTATTACAGGGGCTGGAGTTACCAATTTCTTCTATATTAAACTACTATTGATTTTCTTTTTCTGAGGAAATTTAATGGAAATAACTTGAAAATAGTTGGATTTGTACAGGCCTCAGGTTCATTGTGAATTCCAAGACTTAGATTTGCCATTCCAGGAAAGCAAACATGGCGAAAGTTAGGAGAAAGATGATATAATGAGCTATGTGCTTGTCACCCATCTGAGAGACACATAGAATTCCTCAATCTGATGCTGAGATGTTTCTGACTCTTGTGCTACATCTCTGACAATGAAGGCTCTTCTGCTGCAGTTCATTTTAATCCTCTTCACAGAAATGGAATATCTTTTATTAACAAAAACACTACAACAAAACTTTTGTTTAGGATCAGTTGATTGTTTCTTTTTTATTTGGAGAAATTAGGCTGGTAGGTGGGGAAGAAAGTTTTCAGTTGGAATAGACAAAAAATTGTAGATAATCCCACTTGAAATAGCAGAAAAATAAGAAAAAAAGTGAAGCAGTGTTAGATAAAAACAACAGAAATGTAAAACTGTAAGACAGCTATTTAACAAGAAATCCTAGGAAGACAAAATCATAGTTTGGGAATCATTGCATGAAACATGTCAGTACAGGAAAAGAAAAGGGAATATTGTAGAAAAAAGGAATTAAAGAATAAAAAACCCCTATAAAATATGTTTTAATACTATAAAATATTGTTTCATCCGTGGAACAATGGTGATTTGATCAGAGTTTTTTACATTTCTTAAGAAATTCATGATTATTTAATAGGTTCGTTTTAAAAGGCACATTAGAATTCTTTTTCTTCTGTTTTCTTTACAGGAAAACAGTGAGAAATCTGCTGCTGCATTTTCACAAGCATTTGTCTGTATGCTCAGAGTATTATTTTCACTCCAGAAGAGTACATAAAGAAATTTCCCTGAGTCTCTCAAATGTCAACCTTGTTTCATCCTCTAGACCTCTCAGTACACAAACTAATTGAAAACCATGCTCCAGTTCTTCATCTGAAAAATGGGGATAATGCTTTCCCACTTGAATTATTCGGTTGTGGTGGTTTTTTGATCCCCCATTCCCCCTGCCCCCTCCCCTCCCAGTCTTCAGCTTTGAGGGGAAAGCATTACCTCTTATCATTACAGATATGTGAACTAAAGAGTTTTACCTTTTTTAACAAGTGTTTACAGTAAGAAAAATATTTTACTTTGGTAGAAAAAAAGACTTTCATTCAGACATCTTTAATTTTCTAAAGTAATAAAAAAAAAAATAAATTGAATCAAAATGAAAACTACAAGACCGTTTTGTTGGGAATATATAAATGAGACACCAATTTTCCATGGCTGTTTTAAATTAAACTTTTTGAAGTAAATGCACTCAAACATTATAATATATAGTATTCAATCACTAATTACTTCTGTTGTTTAGGTATCCATGATGACAGTTATCTAGAAAATATAAGTCCCTATAGCTGTTACTTGTTTAAGTAACATCAGAATACTTTTAAAGAAAATAGAAGAGCATTTAAAATTACTTGCAGTTATAGTGCCTACTTTTAAAAACTTAAAAATCTATACAAATCTTCATTCAAAATACAGCTTAAAACCAGTGGAAAGTACTGAAATTATAGTCAAATATTATGGGAAATGTTGGGCCTAGATGGTGAAAGGATCATCTTCCCACACTGAGAAAAATTTCAAGGGTAGGATTTTAATTACTATGTGCCCTCTGTGAGTGCTCAAGCTCACAATACAGAGGGTGCCCGCAGGGCAGAAAACAAATCTCCAGACCCCGAGAAATATTAGAGAATATTTTGTTAGAAATAAATGCCAATGCTTTCATTGCATTTTTTTCTGGAAAAATAAGTGGGGACAAAAATATGTGAACCATGGAAACCATCTGTAGCTATAGAGTTTCAGAGTTACAGCTGAACTTATTTCCCAGTGTTGCTGTCTGCTTAGATACCATTTCCTAATCTTATAGACAAAAGCAGAAAAGACACAAATCAAAGGGTAACAGCCAGACTTAAAAAAATAATTAGGTGAAGTTTTGGGCAGCAGGAGTGATAACAGTGTTGAGAGTTAAAAGTTTCAGGTATGACAACATCAACCTTTGGTTTTAAACATCTATATACAAGAGGCTTAGTTTTGTGTCCTAATGTAAAGTTTGATCCAGAAGTCACGATGAATTATTTTCTTAAGTGCTATACAGAAATAAAAGTATATATATATATATATAAGTGCATACCTGTGTCAGTAGATACTAAGAAAAAATCTACATGTGGTATTTGTGTGGTTGGCAAAAGCCCGGTTTTTTAAAGGAAATAGAGCAGAAGCAAATAGTATTAGGCTATGCTCAGAATCCCCCAGAAGACCAATTTTCAAATTATTTGCCTTCAAAATCACAGAATTATTGCTTATTAAATGTTTGTTGACAAGCCAGTTACCTTGAAATTAGTATAAAACACCAAACAACAAAACATATACAACCAGCAACAACCAAACCATAATCTGATTGATTGCCATTAACTTCTAACAGGGAGAGAGTGACTTGGGAGTTGGAGCCATACCTAACATAACTTTTATAGACTATTCAAGGGGTTGGCAGTGATTAATTACTAGGAAAAAAAAATCCACCAGCAATCAAATAACCTGCATTGGTTTATTGCTATAATGCTAGAAAATATTAAGTATTACAGAAATTATATATCTTGAGAACATCCAAGTAGCTGTAACTCCTACAAGACTATTGTGTTTGCAATGTTTGCCTGATTGAAAGATTAAAGCAGCTCTAGATAGAGCAAGAACATATAGAAAAAAATCAAAGCGTAAAATGCAGCTGTCTAAGAGTCAATGAAATCAGACACCCTGCTGTTTGACAGCTTGTAATGCAAAGGAGTGATAAAAGTTCATTACCATACAAGCTATGAAAATGCAGGAGAAAAAAAGATAATATCGTTTTCGAGTATATTGTAATTTAAGAACTAATTTATAAGTTACTCAAAAATTGTGATTCCCACAAAAATATAAATTAAAATTTTAAAACTAAAATTATATTTTCACTGAAAAAAACTTGAATAGAAAAACCACTATGTGAAATATTAATTACAATACTAAATTTCTTTTTATTCTGATTGTCTTCTTTGAGTAAAATTATTGCATATTTTAAAGGTTAAGTAGGTAAAGACTGATTCTGGATTAAGTTCAAGTTGATTTCAAAGGACTGCATATAAGAACTCCATCAGATTATTAATGTCAGGCAGTAATTTTTTTCTTATAAAAGAATTACTTGCAGACACCTCACCTTAAAATTTCATAAAAGTGACGCATTAATATTTTCAGAATGACCATAATAAAAACAGCTTTAAAATCTTGATTTTTTAATATTAATTAACTACTCTTTTATAGTTAATGAAATAAAAATGTGTTTAGAATATACAATCCAGCTGTTATTTTCACTTATTGTATCTAGTAAAATCCAATGGTCTGCGCTCCCTCTACTGGCAGTGAAAAAGCAAATCTGCAGAAAAAGAGCCGTCAGCTAAAGATAACTGAGGCACACATAACAATTAAACAAAGAAGAATTTGCCTTTGCACGGATACACCAGATTACATTCACAACACAGAAAAATCTTCTCTAGTTACAGAATAAAAATATTATCCTGGAGATAAATATGATTTCTTTCCAAATATTCTCCAGTGAGAATTAAAAGGCATTTTCTTAAAAACAAGGAATTTTGAATTCCTTTCAGGTCATCTTGCAACCTGAAAACCCTTTCTCCCTGTATTCTCAAACGTTGTACATATTTTGTGCAATATCTTGTAGTTTCTACCTGTTAAAGTAAAATGTACAAATCCATGGGAGAGACCTTTAGGTAATTTTTAACTAAACATGATATATAAAAAGATTTATTAAAGATTGAAGAATATCTTTGAATATAGCTTTTATTCTACTGACAAGAATCAGTCAACATGATCTCTGGGGCTACTGGCTCTCAACTTGATGATTTAAGACGCACATCCTTTGCTAAGATTACAGTGAACAAAGAAAGAAATTAAACTACATTAACCCTGTAGGTCATAGAGGCGAGAAGACAGCAAAGGGAGGGGTGAAAAAGAACTACTTGTAGGGAATTTTGACTATCCATTTAATGCAGAAATACAGAAAACAAGCATTCTCTGAAAAATACAAGTAATCTTAAATCTACTTCTTACTGATAATTTAGAATTGATTTCCTTTTATTTATTCACCTGAAAATATTGCTACAACTGATTGATAGAGCATAAATAGCTCACTCCTAGATGAGTAGACAGCTAAGAAACTGGGACATCTAGAAGACGTTTACAGGACTGAAACAATCAGTTTCTATGCTGCTGAAACACACAACAAAAGCCCTGCCTCCAACAATCCAAGCCACTATTAGTTACAGGTGTAGATCAGTGGCTAATCTCATGCTATATCCAAGTAGAATTGTCAGAAATTGGCTGTTTTCACACAAGTTACCATATTCCAAAATTACATTTGCAATTAAATTACACGTTCTTGAAGTTCTAGACTTTTGCTCTGCAAAAGATGAGACAGTAACAATGATCTCTTTACAGGCAGTATTGATGTTATGTAAGGATGCAAAAAATCATCAGCGCTGACTCTGAAAGGCTCATTTTAGGGTAGCAATTTACTATGAACTCTGTACTCAACATAGCTGTGAGAAATGGCAATTGCCCTCTAACCACCCGTCTCTCTAGATGCATAAATTCTCCCCAGTAATCTGTGCTCTGCAATAAAACATAACTGGTAAGAGCTTTACCTGGAAAAACACCCATCAGCATTTAAAAACCGCAGCAGATACTTATGACAGTAACAAACATGAACAGAGATGCCTTTGATTGCTGTATTTGCAAATTTTCCATACTCTGATTCTCTGATTATCTCAGTTTTCAGGATTAGTGAGAAAAGGGATAGTTCTAATATGAGGCATGAATTATGCCTGCAGTTCTTGATTGTGGTCCATAGGTGTTTAATGCTGCAGAGGGAGGGCGGAAGCTTTCTGCTACAGCACAGCATTTTGAGAAAGATTATTGCTTACTTCTCTTCCTTCCTGCAAATTAATATTTAAATTATATTTATAGTTATTTTATATAATCCAGAAAGTTTTGCAGATGCATAGTTTTATTTAATTTTGTCCTTCTTTCCTAAATGTGAATTCTCAACTCACCCTTTATTATATTTTCAGTCAGCTCAAGTCATTACTATTCTATGCATAGAATTTCCTTTTATTTTGCATAGAGATCAAATATAGACTATAGCTATTAAGATGCAATAATGAAACTTAACAATTTTAGTATACTTAGTTAAAATTCTATTTATAACCTAATATTATGAAAGACTTAATACAGGAATTAAGCTGATTTTCACCTTAAGCAGATAAACTGGTCACCTGCTGAGCCATTTTTTTTTCCTAATTATTAATTAACATTAGCCTAATGATTTATTTTACTGACATTTCAATAAACAACTCAGTAAAAGGGCATGATCTGCTCAATATATACATGGATGTCATGTGATTTTATGCTTATACAGTTAAACTACTTTATGAGTTATTTGCAGCTTTTTAGTGTTAAAAGAGTGCAGCAGACATGGTTACCTTTAGATCATTAGGTTCATTAACTCATCTCTGATATTAGTTTCCACTTTTATAAGTCCTAAAATCCTTTCTCAGCTACCACAGGTATTTGTGACTGCTTTTAACTTCCATCACCATAATTTATTTATGTATTAAAATTGAATAGAATACCAGTTTAAAAAAAAAAATAAAAGATCATTAGGTGAAACAATAGAGGTTCTGACCTAATAGTAGTAAAAAAAAAAAAGAAAGAAGAAATCCACAAAAAAAAAAGTTGAGCTATGGAGCAGGTTGCCATGAGGAGTTGTAATTCTCTGTCCTGGGATGTTTTCAAGTCCCAACAGCATGAAACTCTGGGCAATGTGAACTTAATTTGTAGTAGTTGAGCAGAATGTTGTACTATGAAAATTCTATGGTCCTTTTCAAAATTAAGTATTTATTCAATAAATTTTTTTAAATAAAAATAGCTTTGATTGAAATACATTAATTATGATGAATGACACAAGATAATATACTGAAAGCAGAGATAGAGTTATATGTGATTTACCATAGTGATAACAAAGGTGGGTGAATTGTGCAATGTATTCTTCAATCAGAATGTTATTAGTAAATCTGTTATTGTTCTAGTTGTTAATTAAGTATTAATACCTGTTCTTAAAATATAACACTTCAAACACTTTCAACTCTGAATTAGAATAAATTCTGAGACATTATTCACCCCTCAGAATCATCAAATTGCTCTGTCCTTTTTCTTTATTTTTTTCTTGAGGTTTATCTAGCCATAGCTGAACTTTTTAGAACATAACTTTTTGGCTGTCACTGCATAATATGTTAGTTTAGGTTGTTGCAACAGCAGTTTTCAGCCTTGGGAAGATATGATTCTAAAGGTGTGAGTTTCCAAAATACAGGTTACAGAAATATAAATTCACCAAGAGTTTGTTTCAGTTTTGAGGGCAAAATAGGTCCCCTGGATATACATCAAAGCAAAGCTTTTTTTCAATTTAATATTGCTCTTTCTCTCTACTCCTGTGCCATATACAACTAGAAGGACTTTTGCTAACCACAGTCATCCACTGCAGCATGGGGTTGTTGTGACCAAGTACAGGGCCCAGCACTTCACCTTGTTGAACATCCTGCAACTGATCTCAGGCCATTGATCCACCCTGTCTGGATCCCTCTGGAGAGAATCTTCCTTTCCTTGAGCAGATCAGCACTCCCACTCAACTTTGTGTTGAGTGCTGATGTTGCCCTTCAGAGGGACCTCAGCAGTTTGGAGAGATGAACAGAGAACAGTCTCAAGTTCAGCAAAGGCAAGTGCAGGGTCCTGCACCTGGAGAAGAATACTGCCATGCAACAGCACAGGCTGGGGTGACTTAGAAAGCAGCTCTGTGGAGAAGGACCTTAGCATCCTTCTAACAAGCTGTCTGTATTCTTGTGGCCAAGAAGGCCGATGGGATCCTGAGTTGCATTAGGAAGAGCATTGCCAGTAGGTTGAGGGAGGTGATCCTGCCCCTCTACTAAGGCCTGATGAGGCCACATCTGAAGTGCTGGGTCTGGTTCTGGACTCCTCGGTGTCAGAGAGATACAGAGTGTCTGAAGTGGCTCCAGCAGAGTGCTACAAAGATGACAGGACACGAGCACTTCTCTTATTAGGAAAGGCTGAGGGAGGTGGGCTGTTCACCCTCAAGAAGAGATGACTGAGAGAGGATCTCATCAATGTCTGGAAGTATCTGAAGGGAGGGTGCCAAGAGTATGGAGCCAGACTCTTCTTGGTGGTGCTGAGCAATAGGGCAAGAGGCAATGGGCAGAGACTGATGCACAGCAAGTTCCACCTGAACATGAGGAAGAAATTCTTTCCTGTGTGAGGGATCACCCTCTGGAACAGACTGACCAGAGAGGTTGTGGAGTCTTCCTCACTGGAGATATTCCAGAACTGTCTGGGTGCAGTCCTATGCCATGTGATCTACGATGGCCTTTCTTGAGCAAGGCGGCCAGACCAAATGACCCACTGTGGTACTTTCCAAACCATTCTTTGATTCTGTGGCTGTGAAATCTGCTCAGTGAGCACTTCTACCAGCTCCCGCAGTACTCTCAGGTGGATCCCTTCCAGTCCCATAGACTTGTATGTCCCTAAAAGGTACAACGGGTTATTGACAATTTCTTCTTGGATTACAGAGGTTTCATTTTTCTTCCACTCCTTGTCTTTCATCTCAGGGGGCTGGGTACCCAGGAAAGAACTGATCTTAGTATTACAGATTGAGATAAAGAAGACATTTAACACCTAGACATTTTCCTCATTCTTTTTCTGTATATCCCCCCCACATACAATAATGGATTTTGTTGCTTAGATATTTATAAAATATTTTTGTCTTTTTACATAAGTTGCAAGATAATGGTAATTTATGATCATTAGAGGATAATGATAATGAAAACCAATTCAATAAATTTAATATTCATTACTTTTAAGATAGGTAGGTTAATTTAAACTATCATCTGTGGCCAAAACAACAACAAAAAAAACCAACCCAAAACCAAACTCCCAAACAAACAAAACTAAGTTTATCTCAAGAAGCATTAAGGTGAAACAGAAAAACAATCATTATTATTTTATCTCATAGTATGTTATAGTTGTGTAACGGTGTAAGTAAAATTTAGTTCTATTTCCTGAAAAGCTGTTAACATGGTTAACCCAAGGAAGCATAATCCTGGCTAAGACAGAGTTTTATGAATGTTTGCAAATATCAGTCTGCTCTTTAGCTGTTTTTTTGTTTGTGTTCTTTATACAAACAGAAACTGCAGAAGTATTCTCAGTACTGAATTGATTAAAGGGCTGCAGCTCTTGATCTGTAAAGAGAGAGTGAGGGCTCAGGGTATGTTTGGCCTGTAGAAGAGAATTTGATCTTACAGAAGGGATGGCATGTTATGCCTTTGTTAGTAAATAAATCTTTGTCAAGATGCAGGCTTGAGTACCAGCTCACAACTGCCCCTACTACTCACTTATTTACGTGGACCTTATAGCTTCAGCCTGCACCAGCTAGTATTCTCCTAAACAAATCTCAAATACTGTTCAGGAAATAGCAGAGGACAGAACTTTATACACAACATGTAATTCCCCACTTCAGTTTGAAGGAAGAAAGGAGAATTTTGCTATAAGGACATGAACCATCCAATGTCAGCAGTCCTCAGATGAAGTCTCCTTTGTGTATAAAGTTTATTTGCAGGGCTGTACCCATAGATCTATTTTCCTCCTTCATGAGCTGTTTCCTCTAATTTTTGATACCTCATTGTATTAAGGCATCCTAAATAAAGCTGTCTTATAAAAGCGATGTGTATTTAATATATATGTTATCCTTGAAACATAAACTGGGTTTTGAAAGAGACTAACTCTTTCAATACATCAAAGAATGATCTCATATTTTTTTGAGTATTTTATTTCTCATAACCATGTAACTGGAATATAAGATGTTCAGGAAGACATGCACTAGAAAATTATGGAATAGCCTGTCGAAACAAAAAATTTTTCCTCTCTATATTGCTTTTGTTGCATCCATTAGTTACTTTTTTGTTCCAATTAACCTAGCTGTGGAAGACTTTTTTACATAGAGTTCTTAAATATTTTGAATCTTGTCTCTTTTTGCTTCTCAGGTGGGTTCTGTGGGCTGACTTTGGTTTGTGTATCTCTATGTGGGCTCTTTGCCCTATCTGTAAGGGAATTTGTGGTCTCCTTGTTCATTCTTTATCTATTGAAAGAATTGAAGTCTCTTTCAAAACCCATTTTATGTTTCAAGGAGGACAGTAACCTTTACATGAGCAACTTCTTTAACTGATTTCAAGCAGCAAATATCAATGTGAGGGGCTCTACTTCTGTATAGAGGAAGCTCAGGAAAATAACAAGTTCAGAATATGAGTGTCACTTTAGAAAATTAACCATTTCCAAAATAATAGCAATAGAGTTTCTAATCTGTTAAGAGTTCTAAGGACATGGTTATTGCTGTGACTTCTACCAGCACAATCTTTGATACAATGCTGTGCTTGGTTCGCCAGCTGCCAGACCCCTTTCCAGCTCTCTCCCTACCCCTCACTGACAGGACACAGGGGAGAAAATAAGATGTAAATGCTCATAGGTTCAGATAAATAAAAGGCGATCACCTACCAATTACTGTCACAGGCAAAACAGACTGAATTTGGAGAATTTTTTTTTTTTTTAATTGTCAATTAAAATAGATTAAGATGGTGAAAAACACAGACTGAAGTGTTGCCTCCCCACCCTCCCTTTTTCTCAGGTTCAACTTTACTCCTTCATTCCTAACTCCTCCACCTTCCCTCTTCCCAGGCAGCAGATGGAAATGGAGAATGGGGGGTGGGGGCTGTGGTCAAGCCATAACTATCCCTCTCTGCAGCTCCTTCCTCCACACGTGGTGCAGTACTTGTCAGGAAAATCTGCTCCAGCATGCATTCTCTGCAGGACAAAGTCTCTTCAGAAATTTACCTACTCCATCATGGGAAGCTGCACAGGCTGCAATGTGTTTATCTGCTCTGGTGTTATCTTCCCTGAGGCTGCAGGGGAATCACATAGAGGTATGCAGCGGTGGAGGCACGTCACCAGAACAGAGGCATTCAGTATTGGTGCCGGCCAAAATGATCTGGGTGCTTTGCTTATACTCTAAAAAGCTCTCGTCATTCTGGTGACTTAGTAGATACTATGGGGGTGGTGAAGTATATGTGGTGCAGTTTGGGGTGGCAGTTGGTGTTCCTCTTCAAGCCACAGAAAATATTTATGAAAATCTTCTTATGCTACACTGATTAAGATTCTAACTAAGGTATAACCAGAGACAGATGGGAAGAAAGTTTCCTTAGAAGCTAGAAAAGGATGTGGTGGATTATTTGGATTTTTCATCTCTATGAAAGAGAAAGTGAATGAGGATGTTGCAGCATGGGGAAAAGGCGCTAGCAATATAGCTTATATCAAGAATGAAAGTTTACTAGAGAGAAAATATGACAAAGTACAGTAACAAATAAATGTTGTTATTTTATTACTATGGAATTATTTGTGTTTATTCTCTGCAGCAGCTGTTTTAGCAAATTGAACTTTTGTTTTATGCATTAATAAAAAAACATAGAAAGACTTGGGTTGGAATCGACCTTGAAAATCACCTTCTTCCAAGCCCCCTTGCCACGAGCAGGGATGCTACCCACTAGAACAGGTTACTCAGGGCCCTGTGCAACATGAACATTTCCAGGGAGGGGCATCCACAACTTCCCTATGCAATCTGTACCAGTGCCTCTCTACCCTCTAAGTAAAGACTTTTCTCCTAACAGGTAATCTAAATTTCTCGAAGTTTAAACCCCTTCCCCCCTATCCTATCCACCCACGTAAAAAGTTCCTCTCCCTCTTATTCATAAGCCCCCTTAAGGTAAGAGAAGGCCACAATGGAGTCTCCCTGGACTTTTTTCTCCAGGCTGAACAACCCCAGCTCTCTCAGTCTGTCTCTGTAGGAGAGGTGCTCGAGCCTACATATCATCTTTGTGGTCCTCTTCTGGAACTGCCTAAGAGATTCACATTTTTCTCATGCTGAGGACCCCAGAGCTGGATGCAGCATTCCAGGCGGGGTCTCACAAGGGCAAAATAGAGGGGGAGAATCACTTCCCTTGACCTGCTGGCCTCCCCTCTTTTGATGCAGCCCAGGATCCACCCAGCTTTCTTGGCTGCCAGAGTACATTGTGGGCTCACACCCAGCTTTCCGTACCTGAGAACATCCAAGTCCTTCACTGCATGGCTGCTCTCAATGAGCTCTTCTTGCAGTCTGTACTCATGTCTGGGGTTGCCTCCACCCAGGTGCAGCACCTTGCACCTGGCCTTGTTGAACTGCATGAGGTCCTCATGTGCCCACTTCTTGAGCTTGTCCAGGTTCCTCTGGATGGCTACTCTTCCTGCTGTTGTGTCAACTACACCAGTCAGCCTGGTCTTATCTGCAAAACTGCTGAAGGCGCACCTCTTTTCTGACCTATGTGTACATAGAATCCTGTCTTGCTATTTTTCACATCCCTTGCCAAGTCCTGTCACCTCCATGCCTTAAATTCCATGACCCCATCCTTATACATACAAACAGTATCCCTGTACTCCTCCCAGGTTCCCTGTCCATGCTTCCATTGGCTGTGCATTTCTTTCTGTGCTGGGTAGAGTTAATTTTCATCACAAGGGCTGGTATGGAGCTGTGCTTTGACTTTGTGCTGAGTCCTGGTTCATAAAATAGAGCTGTTTTTGTTATTCCTGAGCAGGGCTAACACAGAGCCAAGGCCTTTTCTGCTCGTACTGCTATGTTGCAAGGAAGTTGGAAGTGCATGGGAAATTGGGAGGAGACATCCAGAACAGGTGACTCAAACTGACCAAAGAATACTCCCGACCATATGACATCATGCTCATTCTATGAAGTGGGGGGAAGAAGGGAGAAGTGGAGGATGTTTGGAGTGATGGTGTTTGTCTTCCTAAGTAATTATTGCATGTTTTGGTGCCCTGCTCCCCTGGAGATGGCTAAACACTTGCCTATCCATGGAAAACAGAGAATTGATTCCTTGTTCTGCTTTGCATTTGTGCATTCCTTTTGCTTTCCCTATTAAACTGTCATTCCAACCCATGTGTTCTCTACCTTGTACCCTTCCAATTCTCACTAATCCTGCTGGTGTGGGAGTGAATGAGTGGTTGTGTCGTACTTGGTTCCTGTTTGGTTAGGGATTTTTCAGGTTAGAATGGAAAGTAGTATCAGAAGAGCTTAGAGATGATCACATTTCTGAATATTCAAAATAGATATGGAGGGTAAAGGGGGCTCAAACCAGAGTCCTCTGTGTAATCAGGGCAAACTACAGTCAGCCTTTCTCACTGACCACTTACTTTCACCTCCCTCCTTGCTCCAACAGGCAGTGGGAGTTGCATGACAGGAGATTCTGTCAGCAAGTAACTTCAGCAGTTAAGGTCAAGTCTTGCAATATTTATTAAGTATTTTACTAATAATTATAGATCCTTGCCATTGATTTTATGAGTGTACAATAGCCTTAAATTTCAAACTGAACTGAGATTTGGAATTGGGACATCAAGAGATGGAAAATCATATTGTAAATGAGCAACTATCTGAAGTGAAGAGAATCCACTGTTCTTGAGGCAGTCTTTGTTTTATGGAGGTAAGAAAACAATTGAATCTGTGGCCTGGTCACAGAAAAGTTCATCTGCAAGGTTAAAGTATAAATTCTAAAACCTTTGTTAATGAGTAAAACTACAACACAGACATATTAATGTGATGTATATGCGCACATTGTCATAATCCTTTTGAAACTGTAGACCTTTACAGGATGCTATTAGCATAATTTAGGAGAATCAACACAATTATTTTGGATTAGATAATGGAAATTGGCATGATAAATAAATGTTAGAAAGCTCTTGGGGATATGAAACAGTATTATTAAATTAGAACTTCAGCTAAAATGATAAGGTCTGGTGATTACATTTTCATTAGTTGTACATTCTGCAGTGTCACATAATAGCTTTGTTGATTGTGCATAATTTACAATGCTTTCAAAATGCAACACAATTACATATCTCTTTAAAATAATATTGTTGTGCTGGAAAATAAATTGATGGGACTAAGCATAAGTTAAAAGACACCTGCAACTATGAGTCTTGTATTTTTTGAACCTGAGGCATTTAGGGGAATACAGTTGTATTTCCTTTGTAGAGAATATAGTTTTGCAATGAAACAATATTTGACTTGAACACAAATTTAAATATAAAAATCTAGATCTCAGGTGGACTAAAACATATAGATACTACAGAAAATTATATTTTTCTTTTTATAATGAAATTAGTTTAGTCGTATTTTGTTTTTTTGTTTGTTTGGGGTTTTTTTGGTTGGTTAGTTGGTTTTGGGGTGGTTTTTTTGGGGGTTTTTTTTAAGATGAATGAAAAAAGTAGCATGGAATCACCAGCAAATGTCCGTACCACACATAAGGCACTTCCATCAATTTCTTTTAAAATTATTACTACACTGAGTTTATTATTAAATATTGATTTAATATTACATGTATACTTTAAACTATACTTTATAGCTGGTACATTACAATGACCAAACTGCTGACTTTGTTAAATATTTTCAATCTTTATTGAAATTTATTTATAAATTCTCTTTTTAGAATAAATTTAAATTAAATTCTGAGAAATAACTTTTCTAAGTACCTGATTCATCCCAGAGTACAATTCTGTCACTATAGTCAACCTCAAGCTATGTGTCTGTTCTGATTTTGTTTTCTTTGAATCTTTTGCTTCGCATACTTCTGTTTCTGTGATCACCTATATTTATTTAAGAAAATTGGAAAAAATTGCAGCAGACATAGCAATTGTGGTTTAGACACTGTTATTATATCTTTATTTGTTATTTGGTCCAGATGAGTGACAGGCTGTGACTGTGTCCCTCAAAGTTCCTGGTTGCTTACAAACCATAAAATTTTGACAGAATACAAAGGAAGACAATGCCTGGGCATAGGGGGTCTGTGGCTTCATGGGACCATGGTGCTGTGAAACATGGGACCTGGCATTGTGCCTGCTGGGACAGAAGGAGCAGGCAGGGCCCATCCCACTCCCTCAGCCAGAAGCAGGGACACCGGTGGCACCAGGACACCCAGCCGAGGCACTGAGCACCTCCCTGAGGATGGGTAAGGGCCAAAGCCAGGAACAAGCCCAGTGAGGGATAGCAGGGTCACACACAGTCCCAGAATCAGTGGGATGAGCCAAGAGGACAGCACCCAGGGAGCCCAGACACATGGATCAGATGAGAGCTGCAGTGTGCTGTGACCAGGGCATGACCCAGGAAGGGGGAAAGAGCTTGGACTCATAGGAATGGCATAGCTAAAATCCTAGTGAAGTATCCTAAGTGCTACCAAGCCTTTAAGGGCAGCCTACCAGACTAAATACAAAGAGCAAAATATATATATATATATTTTAATGATAAGTAATACTTAGCTTTATATCAATGCAAAAAACCAGGATGGTTGATTTTGTATACTGGATTCTGAAGAAGAGCTTCAGCATCTGAGTCGTGTTAGTTTTATACACATAATAAGCAGGCAACCCACTTGATGTATTCTCCCCATGGTTAAATTTTGTGATTTTTATATAATAGTTAATTGGTTTTCCCACTGAAGCTCTGGTTTTGTGGAGTTATGTTTTTCTTCAGTTTGTTAATACATCCATTCTGTGAATCATCATCAAAATACACTTGCTCAGCCTGGATCCCCATGGCAGCATAGCTCATTAGCTTTAAAGTAGCATTAAGATGCAGTATCTTAAAGGAAACTCAAGAATGTTTTTCTGCTTATGGCTCAAAATAATCTTAATATATTCTTTGGCATGCATATTGTTGCTTCTCAGAGCTCCCAGAAATAGGAGTCATAGTGAAAAATTCATGTGTGAATGTGTCTGTGTTTACTCAGTGATCTTACAGGTCTTTTCCAACCTAAATGATTCCATGCTTTTTGTGTTTGTATATACAAACAGTACCTACATACATGAATGTATTGTACCTTCCTAATCGCTTGTTACTATCTTGTCAGTTTTGAAACTGTTATTGAAATGCATGAAAAATTACTAGGCTTCTTAAATTGAATATAACTTAGGACTACTGATAAACCCTGTCCAAATGCTGTGCTCTGAGCAGGTCTATCAAAGAAGAACCCATCAACTGCAGGCCCCCTTCTGTTAGACTTTATTATCATTAAATGATATCTTATGATAGTGCAAGTAAGTCAACTCTGTCCTGATGATAATGGTGATAGGTGCTAGCCCCCACACCAGGTTTGCTGTCCTTCCTGAGGCTGAGAGCAGTTCCACTTCAAACCAGAATTACTACACGCTCTCAAAAAACTCTTGGGATCTAACCCTTCTTCACAGATGGCAAGAGATGATAATGACATTTGGACTGCAGTCAATGTATGGTTCCCAGAAGGGCTGTAGCAGAACTCAGGCGGCCATTCTCATTTATACTCTAAGTTTTGGGTTGGATTGGTTTGTTTTTTCCTGTGCAAACTTACATATGTAAGGGGAAAATTATATAAAATGACACTTTATTAGACCTTGCTAAGTTCAGAGTGTCTCATCACTCATCATTGGCAATGTCTTTTCCCCTCCCCTCCCCTCCTTTTTTTTTTGCATCAATTTGAGATACTTATAATGGTTTATTTAAGTACTCAGCATTCTGAATACACAGATTTTTTAGAGTTTTAGTGCAATCTAAAGAGGTAGTGAAACATTTACCTTAATACCTTTTTCAGATTTCAGACTTTCTCCAGCAAACACTTACTTACAGGATCTTAATTGGAGAATATTGAAACAGTAGTATCCCTCAGCCCCTGTATACTCCTTGTTGTTTCAATATTTTCAGCTAGTGCTCATAATAGAAAAATTCTACCAGATAACTGAATTTGCATAATCAAAAGAAAAGGCTACAGTGAAGTAATTTATCATGAAGGCTCAATCTTTTACATTTACATCAACTTATGTGTTGAGACCCATAAATCACAGAGATGGGGTGACTAGGAGGCCCAAGTCAAGAAAAAACAAAGAGAAAAAGGTTTACCCATCGATATGATGAAAATTGTAACAGTAATTTTGAACTCTGGAACACTGCAAAAAGAGTGTCAACAAATACGTTTTTGCCCCAACTGACTTTGGCAGTAGCACTGAGACAATTAGATCGGGTAGGGTGTTGGCTAAGTAAACAAACCAATGCCACGTCCAGTGCAATCGGTAATATGCTAATAGATGTCAATGGTAGCAATCATCCTATCCTACCAAATAGAGCAGCAACTGACTTTCTTTTACTGGCACATGGACATGGTTGTGAAAAATTCAAAGGATTGTGTTGTAGGAACTTGTCTGACCATTCAGAGTCTATCCATAAGAGCATGTAGACATTGAATGATCTAATGTCTCAAATCAAAATAGACAGTGGATCCTGATTAAATGGTTTGTTTAAAGAGTGGAGCTTTGCACCTTGACTAAAAGAACTTTACAAAATAGGTTTGTGCATACTGATTATTATAGTAGCAGAAATCATCGTAGCGCCTTGTGTAATTCACTCTGTGAAGAGAATGGTGAAGGAAGCCATCAAAGAAGTTTTTATGCTTCAAGAGAGAGGGGGAGATGTGAGGAATGGGTTTGTAGAAAATTCTCAGAGTCAGATTGAAAATCCATATAGCTTTGCTCATCTGTACGCTAATGTTGAGAAAAAATATGCAGACGTGGGAAAACCATGGAATAGAGACATCATTGAACAAGAACTGAAGTTCGATCTTCAACTTTGGGAACGGATCTGATGTGTTGCAAAAGTAAAGTTGCAAAACACAAAGTACAAAGAATAGTCTGTAGTTTGAACAAAAGTCTTTATTTTATCAGTCTCATGGTGGAAGGGTGAGACAAAAAGGTGCAAAATCCATGCCGTACCACTAGAAGCCGAGGTTGCAAATGTTACACTTCTTTAAATAAAATTTTCAGCCCATCTTGAAAATTTCATCACTTTGTAGCTCTGTATAGTGTTATATACGGAAGAGAACCCAGTAATAATTACACAAAAATAGACAGTATGACATGCAGTACTGAGAAAATTCTGGTGAAACCAGAGCAGATAGAAGAGTGAGCAGATGAAGATACCCAAGGGAGGAATATTACAAATCTTTACTTACTTGTGTAAGATCCTAGTAATAGTAGCAAGAATACTTTTTTTTTAAAATTTCATCACCTGATTGTATCAGGAGAAAAGGTAATTTCTGGATTTTGATGCAATCTGGAAACAGAACTATTGAAACAAATTTTGTGATACATTTTCTGTCTCCTTGCAATGTTCATAGGATATAAAGCTCCAGTTCTAGCTAGCATGTTTGCCCATAGCCCTTCATTAATCTTCCTGTCTTGACTTTGTCCTGATTTGTTGATGATGTTTTCCTAAAGGGAAAGCTAAAACAGTTTTCACAGAAAAGAAAAATATTTAAAGAAACCTTTCTAAAAGTATATTAATTTTCCAAATTTCAAAACAAATTTCAAGTTTGTGAAGTTTGTGCAATTTGTAATTTCTTTGAATTCATTCTTCCATTCCTAAGTTTTTCTGCCAAAGATAGAATTTGACATCTAATTTTTTCTGAATTTTTACTAATGAAATCTCTCTCCAGAATTATTTGCTTTAATCTATTTAGAAAAAGATAAATTAAAACACGTGAATCAAAGTGAATGTAGTTTAATTGCATATTTAGGAACAAAATCATAATTTATAATAATTGAAAATATTTTAATTAAAAATCTACTGTGCTAATTATTCAACATATTATCTTCAAAGATAAGTAAATGAACTGTTTCATCTGCTGATGAAATATTAGCTGTACAAGAAATTGGAAAAGTGAATACTGTTCATTTAATTTGATTTGTTAAAAGGTCCTATTAAAAATAGAAATAAATATGAAATATATGAAAACAAAAGCAAGTGAAATTCACTACATATAGCTTAAACTAAGCATGATGGTATTATGCATATTTATATGCAAAGTCTTTCAAACAGTGGAACTGAACAAAAGAAAAATAAAAACTAGTAAAGGAAATATAAAATAAAGTAGATTCTTTAGTCTAATCTACATGGATTGGAGAATAAATTGCATTACAGTACTTTGCAGTACTGCAAATTACTAATGTGGAGTAAAGAAGGAAATATTAAATGTATTGGGGTTTGTTTTTTTTTTTTTAATCAAATGATTGCACTGTAATCTAGTTTCGTTAGTTTTAATTAGTTGAAAGAAAACAACAAAGACACCTTACCTACAAGACAGTAGTTGATAGTAGATTTTTTTGTTTCTTTGGTTGGGTTTTATTTTATCCTAAGGTAGAGATAAATTCATCTCTTAGCAAAAGTTTATATAAATTATATTTATACAAAACTTATTTTTTTAAAATCTTGTTAATTTTGAACTTTACTGCACAATTGTCATTGGGTCTTTAGTTAAGATAATGGTCTCTCATTTGTTATCTAAAATCTGGACATCTTGGAGAATTTTATTTTTAAAGAAATGTAAAGGCTTCTGTATTATTAGGTTTATTCTTACATTGGTTACTTATTTTTAAATTACACAGTTTCATTTCAGTTTGTAATATTTGGACTTAGTATTTTCTTTTAAGAGGGATTACAGCCTTTCTCTCAGTCTTGTCTTCACCTCATTATATAACCCATGAAGTTATATTTCAAAAAAGAAAAATTAAAAACTTCCCCAAAACCCCAAAGAAAGAACCTGCAAACCATCGACAGGAGTTGCAGGAGAAATCAGGCCAGGTTCCATGACAAGACATAGTAGAGTTTCACTGATTTTTGTAGGTTTACAATAGACACGCCCCCCCATCCACTCTGAAACTCCATGTCAGTTTTCAACACAGATCTACGACAGGTTTACAACTTAGGCCGTGCAGTTACCATAGCTGATTCAAAAATAGGAACAGCAGTAGCAAACTTATTTTCAATCTTGTATGAAGAGTAAGTAGAATGTATAATTTCAGTTCATATTGACAAATTTCATAAACTTATAGGGGTAATTTGCAGGAGGAAGTAAATAGCAGTCTTGTGGATTTTGTTCACAGATCTGCGTTGAAGGCACAACACATCTAGATCCTAACCCACAAATTTTACAGGACAATCTTATGCACCTGAATAATTTCATAGTAATTAAGTCATATGCACTGATGATATGAAGTCATAAAAAATATTTTCAGCAAAATTACTTCTTTCTCAAGAGACGTATTCCCACAGCATTCTTTTTTTCGTCAATGCTTTTGTTTAAAAGTACATTGCTTAAAAGAATCATGCACTTGGTCCCTACACAAGAATGATGTTATCATATATTCCTGTTTGATAGTTCTAGCAATAGTCTCAGTAATTTCATTGACTACTGGTTCATGGGATAAAGGTCAGCTTAGTCTTCCACATACAGTGCAGATGCTGGAGAGTCATCCTACCTCATACTTTCATAGTTCAGGTTTTGGTATACTTCACTCATTTTAAAGAGACACCAGAGGACAATTTTGTTGTTTTAATACCAGCATATCTTTGCAAGAGTTGATAAATACCAGAAACTATTATATTGCTGACACTGGCTTTTGCAATATTGCTTCCCATCTTCATTTCCTTCAGTAATTTTACTAAACAATTTTTAAAGATGCACCCCATGCAAACGTCATGCTTTACTTGCTAAAAGTCGAATGAAAAATGTAGTCAACACATTCCTGCAATATTGGGAAGGTATGGCTTTACCATTTTGTTTTACAAAGGGGGGAAATGAAAGAAGGAAAGAAATAATTTATTTCTTGCCATAATGCATCAAAATTTTCTGTATTTTTAAGTAGTTCTCTGGCCTAGAAATCTGGTTTTATAAGAAATACCTTGAAGGACCCATAGGGTTATGCTAGATTCCTGTATAATCTTAGGAAATTTCTAAATTCTGAGGGAATGCATATCATTCACATTATGCAAGAAAAAAAAATCTGGCAAAGGTAAAATTGTTGAAATAAAAACTCAAGGTTTAAATTAAAAAAAAAAGATAAAAGAACACTGAAGTGAAGATGTGAAAATGCACAGAATTCTAATGGAAGAGGGAATTCTCTCAGAGCAGCAGCAGCAGCAGAGATTATCTCCATCCTAAGAAGATATTGAATTTCTACCACCTTAGCTATGTCTGCCAAGCTGGGAAAGATTTATTGGGTGCCATAGTGGGAATGGGGTGCATATTAATGCTTAGCATAGTAAAACGTTATTTTCAATTATATTTGTGTGTATCAGCCCATAAGAAACTACTTTGTACTTTAAAGCTGTATTTATCCCGCCTGCAGAGTGTCTTTGTCGATGGTAGAAGTTGCCCAAACAGATACACGCACAAGGGGGGTTATACTGGGAAAAGTGGAGAAGGCTGATGTAGCATCCAGAAAGACACAGGGGAAGAAATTTTTGGATAGAGGTTTGTTAAGTTTGGTGCCTCTGGTAAGCAGGGCGAGGTGGAGGCACTGATTATTTTGCTTCCATATTTCCAACAAGTCTCTGTATTTCGATAGACTGACACTCCTCTTTCAGAAGCAGAAATCAGAATAAGCTCTGTTACTGAATCCCAAGCAAAATGGGATAGCAGTAAGAGTTTTATTGAAACCAATAAACTCCTTCCATAGCAAACTACATATTTTGCCTATAACTAATGTTGTCTACACATAAGATACATTTATAATATCTTAGGGGGTTTGTAGGATGACAGTTTATGTTAGCAATAAATAACCAACTTTTGTGAAAATAGTTATTTATTAGTCTTTCTGTAAGGAAAAAGGTTTTTGTTGTTTTTTGCTGTTGAGAGAATTGGATATGTATTCCACACTAAGGATTTATCATTGGCTTAACGGAGTAGTTACATTTCTAGATCCAGAATAATATGTAGAAAGATAGGAGGCAATGCTTTCTAACATTACTTAGAGTTTATCTCTCACAAGTTTAACAAGGAAAAGATTACTATCAGAAAAGAGAACAGCTTATGTAAAAGAATAGCTATAAGGTAAAGTGACAAACAAATAGAAAAGGAATACCTCTGAGGAATCTGTACATAATCTGCTTTATGGGAAACAAAACCAAAACCAAAACAACCAACTAAAAATTAAAATTAAAGTAACAGTTTTCTTTTGACTTTTTGTTTAATTAACATACTGGTACCTTGCCTTACCTTGAGAAAAAAAAGTTTCCATTAATTTAAAAAAAAATTATTATTTTTTTAATATTTCCATTAAAAATCAGCTGCCAACAATCTGAAAAGTGTTTATGGTGTATCATATGAAATAGTCATATAATCTTTGAAAATAAGGTATTTTTATATATAAATGGTTTGATTGTTTTCTGGCATGATTTTGTGATGTGCATACTAACAGAGATATTTCCCTCAACAAATGCATGAAGTATAGTAAATTTTCATTCAATTACAATTCTTCTTAACATAGTATTTCCATAATATCATTACTGGAGTGTGATCATATGATTGTTGTTGTCTTGGACGTGTATTCTTATTTCCAGTGTGGAAAGACAAAAAATAAACCCCTTCCATTACTATGAACGGCACTCCAAACCAATTAGAGCAGGAAGAATAAGAATAATTTTACTTTTTTTACTTAATTTACTACTGGTCACACTGAGATGTACTACTAAAACGTAGTGTAATTAAGGCTCTTTTTTCATAATAGGGGAAAAGCAATTCTGTCCTTTATAATACAAAGTAGACCAAGGAAAGACTCTAAATGAGTTAAAGAAGTTGAAGAGGTGTTTTTTTTGTTTTGTTTTTGGTTGTTTGTTGTTTGGTCGTTTGTGGTTTGGTGTTGGTGTTGGTGTTGGTTTTTGTTGGTTTTTTTCCCTAGCTGGACCACATAAGAGAAATAGATAGTCTGAGAACTGTCCTGGTGTTACTCATTCCTGTGCTCTGAAAGATTCAGAAAAAGAAAATGTTTATTTTTCCTAGAATCACTTCTCAACACACAGAAATCATACTTCATCTGCTGAAGAAGTTTCCATCTTAGAGTAGAAAAGATTACCTTTAGTAAATAAACTACATAGTAGGGTGGTTTGTTTGGGTTTTTTTTGTTTGGGTGTTTTGGTTTGTTTTTTTTTTTTTAAATTATCAAGATATCTATATGCTCAGATATTGTGTATCCATCTTCTATAGGTATGAGCTTACAACTGAATCAAAAACTAGAAGGTATTTAGAACAACTTATATTCTTATTCTTGATTTTGTATATCTCAGTTGAGGTGAGGGACCTCTAGAAATCTCAGAATTTCATGTTGAAAATGTCAGTAAATTTTGTTTGTCTATACATCAGGAAGTCTGAAAAGTCCTTCAAATCTTTCTGTGGTGAGAAGGGAGTTATAGAGACAATTAAAACTGCAATAGTGGAAAAATTTTTCATCTATTATTGCTGGAGACTTTGAACCTCTTATTTCAGGGGATATATATCATTCTGATTGACATTTAAGCAATATACATGTTTAAAAATAAGGTTAAGTGTGTTCTATAAACAAACTGAATGAGTATCAGAGTTACATTCATGGAAAATCAGTAAATAAACTTCAGTCACTAATAATACAAATATATACCTATCCAGTACCTAAGTAGTAGCAGACACTTTGCTCACTTTTCAACATATTTAACAACACTGGTAGCAGAAGAGTCCAAAAAAACAAGTGTCAAGGAAATAAAAATAAATGATAACACTCTATGTATCAGAAAACAGAAAATGTAGATATTTAGGTTCCCAAATGCAGAAGAAAATGCTCCAACTATTTTCTGTAGAAACTGATTGTAAAATAAAGGACTTTCATGACTTATAATTCAATAGTATTTAGAGACGTAACATGTAAGATTGAAGATGATGTTAGAAACCCAGAACAGGTAGAAGTTCTTGTCAATGATTATTTTATCACACATTAAAGTGTGTAGTCTTGTAAACATATAGTAGTAGTAGTAGTTCATATTTTTCTCCACCTCACGTCCAGTTTCCTTTACAATCTTCTGAAAAGAATACACTGAAGAATCAGAAATATGAAACTTATCCATCTCATCAATAGTCTAAAATAAATAATTTAACAGAAACTGACACAGGAAAATATTTTAATTGAATGTCTTTTGATCACCATAAAGCAAAAAGATCTTAGTGGTTTCATTGCCACAAACACTTTATAAAACTAAATAAATTCAATGGTTTTTTGCTACTCCAAAGGGGCTATTTTAATTTTGTGATTCAAAACTAGAACATTAAAAGACATATGTGTCAGGACTGAAAATGTCAGTGGTGGTGTGTTTTACTCTTGCCATGTAATTAAGAGAGATCGAGAGATCAGACATTCCAGTCTAAACATGCTGCAGAGAGATGTCAGCTGAGCTACTGAGCCATGACTGCACATTAGCATAGTGTCAGACTTAAGCTACTGAGTCCTGTCCACTCTTGTCTCAAGAACTCCAAAATATTTCTGCTTCTGTATGCAAGCATGAGCAATTCTCCACACTGTATTCCACTAAGGAATAGAGACATTTCCTAAGTTGCTTAAATGTCTTAGTGTTTACAATGTCAGGACCAAACATGTATTAAAACTCTTATTTCCTTAATTATGTGTGCATTTGGCACTAGGTCTTGATCTTCATCAAGTGTTTTTTTCTATCTAGTACTACATTGATTTCACTGGGATATATTCACACTACAAATGAGTCAGTGTTCTGCATGCAGTATTTTATTGTGAGAATCAGCAGTATTTTAACACGAACCGCTTTTAAAATGCTTTTTTTTAACTAAAATTTTGTATGATTGGTACCAGAGTACCCTTTGTCCAAATAGTAACATAAAAATTCACTTTTGCAATTGGCAGAGTTCCTCTGCAGCTGCAATTAAAAAAAAAAACAAAAAAAAACCCCAAAAAACCAACAAACAACAAACAAACAAAAAGAGACAAGGACCAGTTTACCACTCTAATTAATTATTTCCCATAAAATTGGGATTTTTGATGCCAGTATTTCCACCAGAATCAATTTGAATTAAAGTACATCACATAAAAGCAAGCTTCATCTGTAGATAATCTAAACTGACAAACATATTTATAGCCAGAATTTACCCTGCAGATATATGGAGGGTGGCTGTACAATTCTCTGAAAAAATGAATGTTCTCTCCACTTTATAGGATTCTTCAGTTACATCTCATAAAATCAGTATCAATTGATGTCTTGAAGCAACTTGAGCTGCTTATCTTAAAGCTGGACAAAAAAAAAATTGCAAATTGGATGTAGTTCAATATTTCACGAGATATTTTAAATCTCTCATTATAGGAAGAAAAATAATACTTGACTTGCAAAATTTTGCTCTCTGAAGCCTGATGATTTCCTGGTATTAAACTTAGGAAGCGCCACTCTAATGGGGATAATGGCTTCCACCAAATCTGGCTAGAGAGTTTCAGCTTTTCTTCATCAGTCCTATAATTCACAATGGAAATTATAGGGAAATGTTTACTCTTGATTTGAATATGTTGTTCAATACATTTTTAGTAAGGTGTTGCACTGGATAATTCTTGATGGCAAAATATTGTATGTTTCAATAGGCCAGGTCTGGTGAATTAAAATTTGAGTGCAAATTGGTCTATAAGTCAAATAGGAAGAGGTCTCGTGCTAAGCCCCTAACTTAGGTGCCTATAACAGCATGTTGTGAAGTTGAGGTTAAAGAAGGTATCTGAATCCTAAACAATACGTACAGACTTATTCAGGTATGTTTGTGTTAGGTAATTTCAGATTAAAAAAATGAAGCATCACTTTAAAAATGTGTAAACTTCCTTACAGGATCTTTGTAGTAAAAGTTAAATCTACAATTAATAAGGTATAAGAAACTTTGTACAGGAAAAAGTCTTCATAAATATGAGCAGATTTCTTTATATATATTTTAGTCTATCAGGAACAGCCCTCTAATTATAGTAGTTATTTATATCCTTTTATACAAAACTTTATTTT
>WEKY01047109.1:0-38876 GCA_013390045.1 Picathartes gymnocephalus
GGTTTTTCATCCTTTCTTTTCAAGAGCTTTGGACTATCCATTGAAGCTTTAAAGAGCTAGGTACCATTAAAGAGGATGTGGTTTTCAGGCTATTTCTGTTGGCATGCCATCAGACAAATTATCAGCTGCTTCTGGAAGATCTCCAGTCATTTCGGGTGCATTTGTGACCAAGCATGTGCTGCCAGGCATTTGCCTCCTGAAAGCAGCTTATTCTTCTGTCTGCTAAGCCTTGTGCATCAGCCTTAAAATGCTGCCCGAAGAGCCTGGGAGAAAGGAGCAGAAAGATGCTCTCAGTGCATTGCTTCATGTCCTGTTTCCTGACTCATAATTAGGTATTTTTCAACACACATACTATAATAAGTGAAACCTATTCATTTAGAGGGCAGGGGTTTTTCTTTTCTCTCCCTCCCTGCTTCTGAATTATGATTTACCTAATGTAAGATAGTCTGCTTTCCAAGAGACAGAAAATTGGTTGCTTCTGCCAATATTTGGAGTTACAAACCATTGCTTAAACTTTATGATGGCATTAATCCCAGTGTATAGATTGTTACTGTGGTTAAGGACTGTCTTATCAGCTTCAACAGCCCTTGGAGTTGCTTCAGGCCATTAAGCAACAAATTGTCTGTAAGAAATAATTTGTTGCACTTCTCCTACGTTGTTCTATAATGAAAGGTATTATAGTTAATGTTGTGCTTCCCTGGGTTCAGTTGTCACCCGCAGACAATGCCACCAGCTCTTCAGTCTGTGTAACTGTCCTGTTATTCCCTCTCTTGGGAATTACACCTTGGAGGTGGTGAGGTAGATTTTAAAGTATTTTGGAATAATGGCAGATTTTACTTGTTGAAATTCTGAGTCCAGCAACCCCATGCAATCTCTATTCTTGTGGTTGGGTTTGTTTTTTAGCCCATAAAAGGCAAATGCAGACTTTTGATCATCCATTAGCATGTCAACATTGAATTTTTGAATGCACATGCTGGCTTACAGAAAGTTGTGACAGAAGAAGGATGTCAAAAGGCAGAATTACTACAGAAATTTAATTATGGAATAAAATTATTAAACAAAATTAGGGCTATGATAAAACTAGAATATTGGCCCTGTTTTGAATGAAGACTATGGAGATGTTTCATGTCATCTTCTCACTTGCATTGTGTTAAATCCTATTTATTAAAACTAAATGACTCTAAGCTTGTTTTTGGTGGGTTTTGTTCTCCATGTTTACAGCTTGTTTTGCCAAAGAGAGGAATAAGGGCTTTTTCAGCCTTCATAACTTCCATTGTAGTTTAAGGGAGAAAGAAGCAAAGGCACAAATTCTTAAGGCACAACAGGATGGGCTGGACGTGCTTATCAGCAGCAATTTTGACTCCCTATGTGTGCTGTTTATTGACAGCACAGTCCCTCCTGCACACAAAAAACATCCCTGTCTCCATCCAGGCGCTGGGGGAGCAAACACCCTCATCTTCAGCCAGGCCTCGCTCACTTTTTCTAAATTCTTTCTGTTGCTTCATTAGAAATAATTCCGTTTCTCTGGAAATGGGCTGAGAAATGCCCCAAGTGCATCTCTGAGAAAGGACTGGCAGTAATGAGCAATTACACTGCATTGCATCAAGGATCCACCTGGAACTGGGAGAAGGGGTGGAAAATGCTGTGAGAAAAGGTAGGAGATGTGTTTGATGGTTCTTTCCTTCTTCCTGGACCATCTCCTAGGTCTGGCTCACTCTGAAACAAAGGCTGGATTCCAGCCACACCCGGTGCTCTGCTCCAGACAGGTGTTAGCATTGCACAGTTTCTGATTTGGGCAGGGTGATTTAAAAACCTGTTAAATGCCTTTTCTCCTTCTGCCGTTCGCCTTGAGGAGCCAGCAAATCCAAGGACAGTGCTGTAGAGAACGCTGTGTGTGAGTGAACTCCATCGATTTTGATGGAGCCACACTGACTGACACCACCCAAGGAATCTGCCTGAGAAGTGGATTTCCTTATTACTGAGAGAATTGGGAGGGCTTTACATTCCAGTTAGCCCAGAAATGTGTAAATTTGTTGAAAGCTTTTGACACAGGGAACAACAAGGACGTAATTTGGCTCCGTGGAACTTTTAAGCAGGAAGGTGAGAAACTGAGGGGTTTGATTTTCCTTTTAGGGTAATGTAAATCAGAAATAAGCACTGAAATCAATGAGCTACATATACGTAAAAAATGGAGAAAGCAAAAAGCAAGTCTGTCCCATTAGCATTTTACTTGTAAACTCAATGCATCTGATTAAAAAATCATTTAGAAATAATAAACATGCCATTTTTGCCATCACATTTCAGAGCAGAACCACACTTTGAGGGCTATAATTGTGACCTACATTTTGAATTATTTGATAAGGCTGACCCCCCACGATGATCTCAAATTAAAATCTTATAAATTACCACTTTCTGGCAAATAGGCTTGCTGTTATCATTTCACTCTGACATTTATTCTTTGCTATGGGTCACTGCTTTATTACTGTAACAGCTTTTGGCCAAGTGCTGTTCCCAAAGCATAGAAAAGACATTAAAGGTTAATTTCTTGCAAACTGTGAGAAAATGTTATGTCTCATTCATTTAGACTTGCATTACTGAATTTGCATTCTTTTTATAGTATATGTATTAGTATGTAGCTAAAATCCCTCACAGCAAATCAACCAATAAATTGCACTGAATTTTAGTGCAGTAATGAATTGCTTGTCATTTGGTTTCTAACAACAATAACAAGAAGGTTCTTTATACTCTTGCCCAGACAATTGACATATTCTCTGGTGGTGTAACTCTGGAGTCTTTGGAGCTCTGCCTGGAGAGGACTTGGCCCAAAAGTTGCAAGTGCCATAAAAGTCCATTGTCATGTCTTCATCTGAGCGTGCCTGGGGCTGCAGCCTTGCTATAAAAAATTATGATGATGAGAGCTCGTGTTTGGTTCTACTCTTCACTGGCTATTCAGATGGACAGGCAATTCCCCTGGAAATTTGCAGCTGTACCTCCAAGGTAAAACCATTTGGCCAGCACAAGACCAGATGGGCTAATTCCCCCCAGGAGAGGCCCTGGGAAGTGTTTGTTCTGCATGTAAACAAAATTCATTTGGGATTTGACACGGTGACTGTGCATGGAGGACTTACCAGGATTTATCAGACCTGCCTTTCAGGTGGTGACAAGGCCAGAAGGCAGCAGGAGTGATCTGAATGTGCAATTGCCTTCTGAATACGTTGTGTTCTTTGTCAGGGTTTCTTTTTAAGGTATTCGTGTCTCCCTTCCCGGTGGGAAATGCTGTGGAGGGAGCTGTTAGTTGTCTGCACACTCAGCCGGTACCAAGGAGGAGCTGAATGACTCTGATAGCTCCGTGTTGCCTGTGCAAGCACTTCCCTGGGGGACTGAAGTTGTCCTTAAAAAACACGGGGTACAGCACGGAGGTGATAGCAGTGAAGGCACCCATGCACACCTGGATCCTTCGGTGTTACTCACAGGAGCTTGGCTGTGAAGAGGAGGAGGGAGGGAGGGAAGCACTGACACAGCTTTTTACCAGACAGAAATGATTAAAAAATGAATCATGGTTCTACACCGCGTGAGAGATCACTGGGAGCTCCCCAAAGAAGTAGGTTAATAAAGCTGTGGCCTAATTAAGTCAGAGATCTTGTTTGTCTCCTTGCCCGTTGGGGACTGACATGTCCCAGGCTCTGCCATGCACCAACCCCTCGTGCAGGACAGGGCAGGCAGGTGAGGTGTTTTACACCTTGAGTTACTGAATATTCCACTTTTGCCTCGGCTAGGGGCTTGTCATAGTCAGTTTATTGTTTACCAGTTGGGTTTGCATGCAGGTTCTGCTCAGCATCAGGAAACATCTGTGGGATCTCTCCCAAGGCTTTTGTCATTACTGCACCGTCTAGTCCTAATGCTCCCCGATTATTTTGGCAATCTTGCAGTCTCCCTCTGCTGCCAAGTTTGGAGGCCTCAGCAAATAGCAAATTAAATGCGTAACCTGTGTGTAAGGAAAACCTATATATCATGAAGGCACTGCTTCCCTTTGCCCTGTGTGACTCACTGGTGCAGCCAGGGGAGGATGAGCTGTGCTAGTGAGGATCATGCAAGGTTTGCTTCGTGCCAGCTTCGAGTTCCTCACAATTGTATGTTCTCAGGGGGGCTCTCCCTGTGCATGATACCGCTGGGTTGTTGTTGCCCACTCTAGGTTTGATCCTGATGGGGCTGGGGTTGACTCCCAGTGAGTTTTGTAGCAGTTCAGTTCCAGAAATCGAGTTAGTGCGTCATTCCTGGCACATTCACGTGCAGGATAAAACCAGTGAAATGTTCTCTCAAGTTCTATTGTGCTGTGTTGATAAATAAGAGGGAATACATATACAATATGTGAGCTTCACATCCTACTCTTCTATGGCTTCACTGGGGTTAAGATAGGAACTGGAGCTTTATGTGTGTCCCCCTATTAGACCATAAAATAAATCTGACCTTTTGGGATTTCTATTTTCTTCAGTGTGTAAGCATATTGTGTCTATGCCTTCATTCTGACTTGGAGTTTTATTTTGAGTTAAGCTCTCCAGTAGTTGTCAGTGATGGATGTAGAAACCATGGTTATGAAATTCAATAAGCCACTGATATGATTATAATAGCCTCAGCAAATAGCTGTGACATTCAGCCCTCACAGAGCTCATTTTTTCATTCTCATTCTTACCTAAAGAAGTGCTAATGAGAACATTTTGGGGTGACTTCTATAACTTTTCTCTGCTTTCTTGTATAAGACTTGGAGTCTTGTATGAGACTTTAGTTTGGATTTGTAAGAAGGCTTTTTGTTATGAGATTTTTTTTTTCAACGGGGGAACATCAGGGCCTGCAAGGAGAAAAGTGATAGAAACATGTTGGAGGTGAAAACAGATCAGTATTTGGCACTTCATGCTGCTTAATTAGGAAAACATTTAGTTCTTTTTAGTTTAATTATTTGGTTGATGTAAAGAACTTTAAGGATTTTGCCATTCAAGATCTCATTGTACATCAATATTCACATTGATTTTTGGCCTACTTTGAGATCACGCACGTTTTCTCCAATGTATTTCTGCTGCATATCCACAAATTATTGTGTCTGTGCCTAATTGACAAAGGAGTCAACTGGTGGCACCTTCTGACTCGAAGAGATCCAGCCTCATGTGGGTCAGGTATTTCTTTAAACTGTCCTAAGAACTCAGCATCTGAGTAAGGAAATACATTTGGTGGTGGATCATCCAGTCCTAGTGCCATACTACAAGCTGTGCTAAAGAACAGTCAAAGAAAGTGCCTTGAGCTTGGAATTTTATCACTTTGATGACAAAATTATCAGTCAGTGCCTGCTGAGTTGCCCATGTCAGTTGTGTCAACTCTAAATTTGGAACTCGCTCTGTTTAAGTGGCAATAGCAAATAATCCTTTTTTCAACCTCAGTGATAATTAAATCTTTATCGGATTTAATTCTGATTGTTTTCAAGCTTTATCATCTGAGTATTAATGCAAATTAACCAATTCAATTTTTTTATTGCTGAGGGGATACACAGTTCTCTTACATCTGGAGGAAGTTGGGTTTCCTTATCTGCCTGGAGTCCTCAGCCCAAACCTGCCATAAGAGAAATACTGTTTGGATTTAATTTTAAAACCAAAAAATGAATGGAAAACCCTATTCAGCTCCTTTAATAAATAAAAATAACTGATTAAGGATACAGATTGAAAACTGGTTTGTCATTTAAGCGTGTGATGGGAAGAAATGAATTTTTATTTTTTTTTAGAAATGAAATGTGATCCTTTCAAGATCTTAAGCCAGGAGACAGAGGGTTTCTCTGTGCTGCAGAAGACAGGCTGGTGACAATTGTCAGTTGAGTGAATTAAGGAGAATAATGAGTGTCTCCCCTTGCACTGTGCTGCCTTGCTCTGCAGCTGCTCTCAGTCCCTCCCTGTGGATGTCTATTACCTCTTTCATTGATAGGAGGCTGCATGAATTTGTCCTCTAGGTAAACACATTTCTATTTTAAAGGGTGCAGAAATCGTACCAAGTTACAGCTAAATGATCAAAATGTGCTCCCAGCTCATGGTGTAGTTTTTGGCTTATTGATTTGGTCTGTGGCTGGCTACAGTAGATTTAAAACCAGACAAGTGAGGCAGTGGAAAATAAGGGAATATCCTACAGTGGCATGGGCTGGCCAGATGATGCAACAAGTTTTTTTTCTGCTGTAAATCCTGACATTGTACAAGTTTAAATTAAAAGGAAGATTTCAATTTACACATTAAGTAGTGAGGATATAATGTGTAACTTCAAAATAAAAAGGGAGAAATACAGTATTAAATGTAAGTATCCAGTGTTAAGGCTCCTGAGATGTTTGCCTAGGTTATTATTCTTCTAAGTTTAAATACACAGTAGTACTTTTGGAAAATCACTTGTACAGACATGCTATTTCTCTGGGAGTAATGATGATTTACCACCTTTTATTTTATCTTTTAGATGTCCAGGACAGTAGTATTGGCACACTGAAACTAAATCACATTTCTAATATCCAATCTCATTCTCTTTAGCAGCATTTGACAAGACAAAGAACAGTACATTTCCAAACTACAAAATACCCATATGTCCTTAGGAGAATATTACGAAACTAATGAGGTGCATTTCAATAACTCCAGTCACGTACTCAAAGAAGGCAGAAGCAGTATATTGACTAGTGAAGTACTTATATAAGGGAAAAAAAGCGCCATTTACTGTGTGGGAAGGACTTTATGACCATTTAATGGAGATTTCTGGACCCTGAGATTTAATAATCTTCTTGATTTGTCACTCCACTGGAGTGACGGTGCTCATGAATTTACTCTAAATAACATTTTCTAATCATCCTTAGGAAAATTAGAAATATATGGCAGATTAAGGAACCAGCCATTCATCTGCTGGGTTAAAAGTACTAACATGAACTTAACAAGCGATGTCATCTTTTAACACATGCAAAGGACCAAATTATCTGCTGAAAGACTGACATTATGTAAATGTAACATTTGCTGGACCTCTAAACCCTGTGATTAAATTACTGTCTAAATGATTCTGCAATATGATTGTCGCCTACAAAAAGAAAAGCTGTAAAAGAAACGACTGTGACATCCTCGGGCTTTGCAGTATTTCCATAATGAGTGTCTGAGATGAAGGGTTTGTATGTATAGCTCAAAATCTTAATGAAATAAGGAGAAAGAAAGGGGAGGATGTGACGTGAGGAAAAGTTACTCTGCAAAGAGGTAAATTTATCCTGGGGTTTCCACGAGAATTTGTTAGCAGAAGAAGCATGGCTCAATTAAGAGGGGAATTTAATCCACAAATCAAAACTTGTCACTGGAGAGACACTCCCCCCACCTTGCTCTGTGGATGTGTTGGGTAATCAGTAGCAGGTAATCTGTTTTCATTTAGTACTGTGAGAGCGACACATCTGTAAAACAGCAAAAAATAAAAAAGGAAAGAGTGTGCTGAGACTTTGGTATTGCAGTAATTATGGTCCAGAAAGGCTGTGTGCAAATTGTTCCCTGCAAAAAGGCAGCTCCTGGTGCAGAATAACCCATCAGTTAACTTGCACTGTATCATTAACTCATGTAAATTGTCTTAACTCGTATTTCACTCATTCAAAAAATTAAAATCTGGCAGGACAAATGTGCTTCAGCAAATGGGGGAATTGAATGTTCTATTAATTGGCTACTTAGGAAGCTGTGACAGCAACAGAGAGGGGCTGCCCTTCACCCCCTGGCACACCTGCGAGGTGAAATTCCTGACAGGCCTTTTTGGGTTCCCTGGCACCAGAGTCCACAGTGATGGAGAGTGAGCACTCGCCTGAAAACCCATAGAGGCCAGGGGTTTGCTCCTTTAGCCTCTCCATGAAACCCCAGGTGGGAGCCCAGCACAGATGGAAAGCAGCAAATCTGAGATGCTCAGAGAAAGCCTTTGATATCCACCTTCACTGGAAGTTACGGATTTCTGTGAAGCTCAGCTTGCTTTCTTCGGTGTAGCCTTTGCTCTTTAGTGGGGACCTTTTTCCTTCTCCTCTCTGTGCCTCTTTCTCGGGGGAGGGATTTGGGGAGGACAGGAGAGGCTGTGGCAGGGAAGGGCAGCTCTGAGACCTTGGAGAGGGGAACACTCCTGCTCCCCTCTAATTGGTAAGTATCTAACCATAGGTAAAAGGAGACAAATACACGCTCATTTAGCTGAGGTGGGCTGTTACATTGCTGAGTTTAGAGTGGTTGGTTTGAGCTTGCCCTAAGGAAGACTGACAGGGCAGTGAGGGGAGAAAATGCAGAATAATAACAAACCAACATCAAGCAGACACTGAGTTTGTGTGTTTTCAGGTTTTGCCAACCAACTGAAACATCCAGAACAGACTATCTCCACAAGAGCGTCTTGCAGTTTGCAAAACACCTAGTTTTATTTGTGCTGCTAGCTTTCCTTCTCTCCCTCTCTTTCTTAAAAGAGGCACTGCAAATTTTGTTTTACCTCATAACACTACCCCTTCCTGTGGAGTTTTTTTTGAGTATTTATTCACAAGTTTTTATTGGAAGAGACAGTATGGCCAGTGCTGATTAATGTCAGTGACTCAGCAGATTGGTCTGGGGGGGATCCTTTTTTACGTGGACTTCACATTTCTGATCAGTTTTGCCTCAAGATTTATTCTTATCCTAAGGGAAGCTGCTCCAGATCTCCACCATCCGTAGTGATACTTTATAATTAAAAAGGCAGGTTCCAACATACAGATATCCCTCCTTGTTTACTCAGCAGTTTGATGGGACTTCTTGATTCTTTTTATGATTATTTGTGGTTGTAATGAACAGAAAATGGAGTGTGATCATTTTACCTGCAATGTGTACTTGTTACCTTTTTTCAGACAGTAGCGAAGTTTCCTCTCAGTGCTGTTTTCCTGAGAGCCTTGTTCCCTTCTTGTTTCATGTGCCAAACCCTGTAACAGGAGAACCAGTTCTATGTTTCAAACAGGACCATTTCATTCAAATTCTGGGGAAATCAGATGTCTTTCTGGATTAGTTCATATTTCCATTAGTTTCATGCTGTTTCCAGATTAAACAGATCTCTCTCATTGCCCCAGACAAGAAAACTCCTCTCTTCCCTCATCCCCTCGCTGTGATTTTGTACAGTGAAATCAAGATGGAAAAGGGTTTAATTTGAGTGATTTTGTAGTGATGGTACCTGTTGCAGTAAAGTGCCTCTTAAATGGTATCTGATGGTTTGTTTCTTTTTGCTAGAAAACGATTTTTTTCACAGAAGAAGCCTGCAGTTGTCCTTCTGGTTTCCCTTCATCCAGACCTTCCTGTGTGGCAAGAAAAGCAGGAAAAAAGAATGATAAATGTAATAATAATTATAACAATAGAAGAAACCCTCTAAACTGACCCACCTCCCCAAACTATTTACAGATTCAACCAAAATGACATCTTAATGTTAAAATTTTCTTTTTATTTATGTCTCTTCCTCACTGGCCCTTACTAATGTAGCTTGTCCAGTACACAGCTGGGAGAAGGCTCTGCAGAGGGATTTACTGGATTGTAGCTTTTCTTCTTTTGAAGTGGAAATATTATTTTCTGTGAAACTGTACCAAAGTTACCTGCAGGATTTGCTTCACTTTTTTTGTTTGAAAAGGAAATATTTTGGGTTTTCCTCTCTCTGTTCCCTGTTCCTGTTTGGTTAGTGCCCCATAAATACATCTGAAAACAGCCCCTGATCTGAGCAGTTCAGTTTGTGATTGAAAAATATGAGGAAAATAGGAAAACACAGAAATCAGTGATATGTGTATTCCTTGATTTTTTAGTTTATTCACATTCTGAAGGAAATGAGTTGCAAAGGTAAATGGCTGAGTTTAAATGCTTTCAGGGTAAGGGCTGCTCCTATATTTGATTATCTCTGAAATATATATTGCTTTTATTTATACCATAGTCCGTGGTACCTGAGAATTCTGGACATATCTGGCACAAAAAAAAAAAAAAGTAGCACTTCAATTTCTTGCCATCCACCTTAAATTACCCCAGGTCTACACTTGTGAAACTATAAACTGAACTTTTTCATTAATTTTTCAGCATTAAAAAGAAAAAGTAGGCTAAACTTCAGCTGTTGTAGATGAAGTATTTAGAATAATTTCCCAAAGCCCTTCATAAATGTGACATTGATTCATTGATATACAGACCATTAGCAGTTAGTCTCCTCTGTTCATCTATCATTTCAATTATCTCTAGACTTCCCCAGGGTCTCTGACAAATGGGAGACAATTTGCATTTTGTACATTAATGACCTTGGTGGAGTGTGTAATTTTTTTCCCCCCAATCTTATAATTATGCTTTAGCATTGGAGAGGAAAACCCCACAAAACTACACTTGGTCCAGTTTTTAATTTAATTGGAAGCATGGGACTGTTGAGGTGAGGGGAAAGGAAGAAATAAGGGGAAAAAAAATGTTTAAAAGTACTTTGCACCTTATGAAGAACTTTCACGTGAAGATGAAGCAGATTATTGTAAGTTGAGCTTGAGGTCTGTTTTACAGGGGAAATTTGGTTCTCTGGGTCCCAGGCTTAGGGGAGCAGTTAAGAACACAGGCTAAATCTTGACCTAAGGAGATTTGTTGGTCTTCTCCAAAACTGATTTCTTCCTGGAAAAGCTGTCTCCTGGTTCCTTTGATAATGCACAAAAGGAATTTCAGAAAGCGGTCCCTGAAAAGAGAAAGATGTAAAGGAAAAGGAGCTTTGTTTTAAAATGTGTATTTCAGAGGTCTGTGCTGTGGCTGGATGCTCAAGAATCTGAAAATTTTCCATTAATAATTTTAGGTTGGCTAATATTAACAAATTATCCTTCTTAGCTTTATGTTCTGTAGAAATTTACCTGTTAAGTTAAACTATTCATTTCCTCCTCTCCCATCTTTTAACCTCTGGGCTTTTGCTCTAGTGGTTTAAAAACCAGGTGTTAGGATTACCTGTGTTGGCCACCATTCACAGCTTTCCTGTGTTTAAAAAAAAAATATATGGAGAAATACTCTCACATTATCAGCACTTGTCACTGTTTGTTAGTGATCATAATGCAGGTATCCTGGAGAAGAGATACAAGTATTTAGTAAAATTAGAAGGTATAATATCTAGAGTAAAATTAATAATTTTAAGCTCCTGGGTGCGCCAAAGAGGCAGTGCAGTGTGGGCAGAAAAAGTGAAATTAATAACTAAGTATCCTGTAGTTGAAGAACAATGTATGGCCTTGCTGCATTCACTCCTTCAGCAGTAAACTTCATGCCAGCTCTCAGGGTTTTGGGGTGGTTTGTTGTTTCTTGAGTAACCCAGGGACACGCGTGCAGGGGCTGCGTCCCACGTGGGGAAGGCGATGGCTGCTTTTTCCAGGAATATCCTCCAGGTGCTAAAACTCCCCGTTGCCAGCAGTAACAGCAGCGTGGGATACGAGATAGCAGAGGCTTTGCCTTTCCCTTTGAACACGAAATGTCTGCAGTCTCTCAGACAGCATTAGGTGGTAACTGTTGGCAACAGCGGCGATGTTGGGAGCGACGTCTGTTTCTGGCTGCATTTCCAGAACCATCCGTAACACTGTGGTGGATGTACTTTGCTCATAGATCACACTTCCCCTCTGTGCGTCACAGGGAATTTGGCTGTCTCTTCTGTGCAAAAAAGTAATTAGCCTGGGCTGAATGTGAGGAATTTATTTTTTCATTGGAACTGAAGGGTGAAATGCCGAACGTGGAAACCTGAGCTGTGAACTGGCATCAACCTGTGGCTTCAGCACTGTTGCTGTCCTGCCTTCCTGCTCAGGTTTAGGGGGTTTTATTCATAATAGCAAGAAAGATTCTGGTTTTAATCAGTGCTCAGGCCAGGCTGTTCAGCCTTGGATTCCTCTGACGTGCATTGTACAACTGTTCTTCCACCACCTGAAGAGCCGGCAGCGCTGGGTTTGAAGAGCTCTGGTTAAATGAGATGCTCTGAGTGGTCTGTAAGAGTGAGCTAAAGATCAAGGTAAACATATTTATTGATTTATTTCCACACTCTTCTGAAAACAGGACTCAGACTCCAAACAGTACACGTGTCTGTGGAATATACTTGTCTTTGCCTGCGTTATCTGTGCTGCACACAAGTGTGTGCTGGACATGTATTTATTTTTACACAGCCTTCTGGCCCTGTTTTTCTCCCTCTAGTAGTGTTTGCCCTTTGCTGCCTGTTTTTAATTTTTTGAACATTTTCAACAGATCTGTAAATCTTCGAGTTTATTTCTAATTCATGTTCTGTTTAAGAGATGTAAATTTAATACAATGGCCTTACTTTTGCTCAAAAAACCAGAGTTTGTTATCCTAAACGAAAAAAATCTTACAGGACTGTGATGTGATGTAATATTTTACTATGGTACACACTTTTTTAATAGTGAGGAACATGAAAATGCATGTCAGCTGTTTGCAGGGAGAAAGGTAGAGGAAGGCATGTTTTAAGGTGTAAAATGACCATATATAAAAGGACCAAATGATGTAGTAACTTTGAAGTTTTGAATTATTTAAACTGATAAGACGCTGATGTCTCACTGAAAATACAAATGCAAATTTCTTTTTGGTTATACCCCCTGGAAAAATAGGGTATGGTTCACCATCGAGACCAGATGCCTGAGACCCAGAGAGATTTAAAAGGCAAATTCAGTTTGTGTTGGGAACCAGAATGTGAAGTTTGACTCACATGAAACTGACTCTTCTTGCTCTGGTATTAATTTCGGCCATGCAGGATTAACAATTTCAGCCCTCTGATTTCTGCCTGTTATCACCTTTGACACCGGTCCATTGGAAGAACCTTGGGATCCCATATTTTTATAAGCAGAATTCCCGGGGTGTGATGCTGAGCCTGCTCCCCTGTGCCCAGGCAGCAGCTACACGTAGTGAGCACGTGTGAGCAGGAGCAGGGAAGGTCCCAGGTTCAGATCCTGGTGTCAGGCTGAGGGAACTGGCTACCAAATGGTTCCTTCTGCAGAGTGTCTGCCTTACCCCTCCACGCTGGGCCGCATTCATTTGTTTTGAAGGAGGGTTCTGTGCTGTTCTGTTCTGCTGGGAAAGGCCCTGAGAAATCACAGCTGCACTCTGCTACTCATTGTTAATTTAACTGGAAAGAGAAAATCCTATTTCTGCAGTTATGTGCTTTGAGCTTGTCGCTGGTGAAATCTGCATGAAAGTTAATGGTTTGTACATCCCTCTTTTTTCAAGCTTGATGTAACTTCATATTCAAGTTTAAGTGCCCTGGTTGAATTCCTTAGTGGGAATTCCCTTTCAGTTAAAGGATGCTCACCTGGCTGCTGTTTCTGAGGAGCAGGATTCAGACCTCTCTGCAATATTTAGCTCCTGTTCAGTACTAAATGCCATCTCTGACTTTTCAAAGGACTCCCTTTCAGCAGGGACAGTAAGCAGCAGTCACAGTAAGCAGTAGTTAACAAGCACCCTTTGGTGTCAGAGAAGTTGGCAGAATTCATGAGACAAATTAGGCAATGGAGTCTCTGGGAATAATGATTTCCCTTGGGTTTCTTTACAAATTAAACTGATGAAGATTTAATCTTTCTTTTTTTTTCTTCCCATGGGTTAGTTTGCCCTTGACACACTAGATCAGTTACTGGAAGGCACAGTGACTGTGCCTTACACTCCTGCCTGTGTAAACTGAATAACCAGCTCCCATTTGTGTCTCTTGTCAACGAGTGACCTGGTTGTGTGGTTGTGTTCCAGCCATGCAGGGAATGATGACAGAAACCTTATTTTCCGTAGTAGGAAGTGGAGTGAGTTTACTGTTAAAGTTAGCGCAGGATTTTTGTCAGGGCAGTGAGTAATTCTGCCCACAGAACTGCTAGAAAGATCTTCTAGAAATGGAAAACAAAAGACAGGAAGGAATATTCAGGAGGATATGGGAAGGAAAAAAATACTTAACCCATTTCAAGCCATAGCAGAGGCTGTTTGATCTAATCCCAGGCTAGATCTGATGATGAGCAGAGTTTTGGATTAGACTGGCAAGGTCAACTATTAAGAAAAATAAGAAAAGAAAATAGGAGCTTCCATTTAAATCTCCATAATGAATTCCTATTCTAAACTAGAAGCCAGCACACATCATCCTTTCTCTGCTGAGAATTTTTTTACATTCATTTCTGTTCGTAATGGTTTGGGAAAAGAAAAGAGAAAAAAGAAAAAAAAGCTTTTCATTATTCATGTGAAAAATGAACTCATTTGCTCACATGCTTAGTGCTGGGGTTAATTATATTATGAAAAAAGCACAGTTTGTAAGGAACTGGCTTATTACAAAAGGAATGTCCTGAAATTTAAGCTGCCTAATTTGTCAGCTTGCTCAGACGGTGCTGTTGTAGCACTCAGCCTGTTTGTAGGTTAAGCAGCAACTTCTGGGCTTGGGGCTTTGGTCCTGCACTGGGGACTGTGGGCAGGAGAGGGATTTGACATTTTCTGTTCCGGGGGTTTCCCTGTGGCAGCACCTGCAGTCCTGGCCACTGCTGCATCAGGGACTGCACCCATGGCATCAGGAACTGCTTTGGGTCAGGGGAGAGCTGCCCTGGTGTGAGCTGAAGTACCAGAATTGGCTGTGGAGTGCTTCAGGTGTCCCTGGCCCACAGTGTTGCAGTGGACACAAGGACACTCCTGGATTTGAGACATTTGTTCCACATAGACAAAAGGAGACATTCGCTGGCTCAGATTGATGAGTTCTTCTGAGGACAGAATAGACACAGAGACAAAACTGGAATAAACACTTATTTTATTCTGCACTTACCACAGGACTTTTCTTTGTTGTCTTTTCTGCAGCTAGAAGCTAGCGCTGTGATTTGTGTCCTTTGCCTGAATATTTGGAAGCTGATTTCCAGATAAGCCGTTCCCTGTTCCTGCATCCTGCTGGCTCGAGCTCATCCTCTCACACTCCTGCTGTCACAAACTCAGATTGCTGCTCTACACAGATTTTCGAGTAATATTATAGCAGAACTTCTCAACACCCCACGTTGCACGTGGTATGCCACCACTAAATTGGTAGAATCTGACCCATCCTTACAGGTTTTACCTGGAACAAGTGTTTATTTCTGTTTGAAATCGTTCATTCGCCTTTCATCCTGGGGAGCCTCAAAGGCATCGCCAACGAGCACATCTATCTTTATCTCTGGTTTTGTTATTGCTGTGTTGGATCTTTGCAGTGTCCTTCATGAGACCTCACAAATCCCTTAAAGTACAGGTTGAGCAGAGTACACATAGTGCTGCCTTTGCTTCCTTGCTGTTCCTTTTTGATGCCTGTGCTGTGGTCTCTGAGCTTGTGTTTGGTCCTGAAGATGTTGGCCCGGGCTAACCCATGGATATCTTCAGGTTATTTACACTTACATATAACACTGGCTGTTACTCTCCAGCTGTTTTGGCATGAGAACCTCCATAAATTTGCATAGCCTTGATTTTTTTTCTTTTTTTGTTCTCACGGAGATTTGTAAAACTTAATTACTGTAAATGCTAAGCTGTTAGAAATGACCCAGCATGTTGGTTTTTTTCTCTATCCTTTTTCAATTCAATTCTGCTGACCTGATTTATAGATGTTTACAGGAAGCTGGAGGAAAGGCAGAAGTTCATGTAAATTTTCTCGAGATCCAGAAGCAAGAGAGGAGAGTTGGGGATAATAGAAAATATTAGCAAAGAGGCAGCCTTTAGTTCCTGACCAGGTGTTTTACTGACTTCCTCCCCCAGGAAAGCAGAAAGCAGCAGGATGCAAGGATGTCTGGAGTTCAAGGTGCATTTTGTGACCTCTCCATTGGGCACCAGACTTGGCTTGGCTGGAGTCAACTGTGGGGCTTGTGCTTGGGGTTTAGCAGTCAAAACATCAATCCAGTTGCTAAGAGTCTGGAAGCCTCACTGATAGTCCCTGCCTTGGAAATGATGTTTGAAGAATGTTTACCTGCCTGCAAAAATACTAAGGGCTTACATTGTGAAATCAGACTTGGAAAGTTCAAAGCCTTTCCATGTTTGTGTGTGCATAACCAGCACTTGTCGGTGCTGGAAGTCAGGTACACTGCAAAGAGACTGCATTTTTAGGGCAAAAGCACTTCTAGACAAAAGCAAGCGTTTTTAAGGATGTCACTGCAGAGCCTGAATTCTTTCTAAAAGGATTCCATTTTGTGGCATAAAAAGTCAAAGCAGAAAGAAACCCATCTCGGCAGAGCTCTGATGTGGGGAAGGTGCTGTACAGCCTGCCAGGCTTTCTTTTATGTTTTGCTCATAACCATCATAGCAGGGAAAGGCAAATTGTCTAATTTGATAAAATATCTTTAATTGCAGCAGCAGTACTTGAGGTTTGGGCTGGCTGCATCAGCTCTGTTTGTAATCACAGCTCCAGCCGCACTCCACAATCAGCGCCAATTGCTGCCAATTAGCATCCGCTAGGCTGGTGTTGCTTTATTCAGATGTTCTGGGGTGTTTGGTTGCATTATTCATACCTCGTCTGGGAAAACACAGTTTAAAAATGAGCACCATTGCAGGATTTCATTGTACTGCGATAGACCTTCTCCCAACTCTACCTCTTGGTTTAGTTGTTCTAGTTAGTGAACAGAGGAAAACTTCGAGCATGATTTAGGTCCTGCATTTTACTTCTAGGAAATAGTTCCTGCTTGATAGAGAATTTTAAAGAGGGATTAGAAGAAATTAAAGCTGGTGTTTTTTCACATAACAGTTTGGTTCTGGAGTTGTTGCAAAATGTTGTCGATGCGCGGGACACTAGGAATAAAAAGAAGAAAAATTTTAAAAAGTGAGCAGTCATGTGTGGTTATAAGGACTGCTACAACCAGGGACAGAGATTTAAAAAGGACTTTTAAATGCAAGTTTCGGAGCTTGAGACTGTGGTGTAGGAGAGCTTGGGGTGGAAGGGGCCATCTCTGAACCTGCAGCAGGCACTGAGTGTTCTCTGTAGGGGCACAAGACAAGCTACAGGTCCAGTCAAACACAGCAGTGTGTGCCAGCTCTTGTGCTTTAAGATCTTGTGGCTTCACCTGTTTAAACTTTGAGCCTGTATTTCCTACAGGATTTTATTCTAACTTCAAAGGAGTTGTTCTTAATGTAAGCAAGTGCAAATGATTGATGAATGTGTTTGGTTTTTTCTTCAGATGATGATTTTAATAAGGAGAAATTAATACTGGCTAAGTATTTCTAACAAGGATCTTTGTTTGCTCTTCGTTTTGCATCTAAGTTGAATTAAACGAAATTTTTTAGTGCCACAGAAAGAAAAGAAAGCAAACCATGGCAGAGCCCCACATCCCTGGGGAACAGGGGCCACGCACGTACTCGTTATGTGACAGATGCTCTCTGCATATAGGAATGTGACATGGGATAAAGAGGAATGAGTGCAGCAGTAATTTCTTTAATTAAAAAAAAAAAAAAAGGCAAAAAGAAGGTGATAACTTGTGGAAGCAGAAGGAGCACAGCTGCCAGCAGAGGCAGTGGCAGTGATGGGTGTTTGCTGGGAGGTGACGCTCCAGGAGCCCGTGCCAAACTCTCTGATAGGTTTGCTCCACTAATCAGGCTCTTGTTAATAATGACTCAGATTTACGATACTTCATAACAGCCCAAGAAGAAATATTCATCCTGGTATTGACTTTGTGGGGGAAGAAAACCTAATAAAGCATTGAGAGTGCTTAATCAATAGCCGGGCAGGGCTGGGCTGACTATCAGAACGAGCAGCTTTGTTTGCTATTCAGGTGGATAATTTATGGTTAGTGCTGGAAGTGATGTATATAATTTATGTTTTAGAGACAATTACTGCTCAAAGACAACTGCTGCAAAGCTTTTTGCAGGAAACCAAGAAAAAGACAAGTGCAGTCTTTGGGGTGTGAGTGTTGTGCCTGGTAGCCTGTCCGGTGTATTTGCTCATTACAATATATTTATGTGTAATGTTGATTTGATGTGTGTGCACGTGTGCCTGTGTGAACTACATTGCATTGTAGCAGTGAGTGGCCTTTAAAGTTCAAATCAACTTTCTCAGGTTTCAGGATTTTTTAGGCATATTGTTTTGGTTGCAGACTATCCAAGCTGTAATTAAAAAAAAAACAACCCCGTGTGTAAAACTTAAGGAGGAACTTATTTTTTGGATCTTCAGCATTTTTTAGAAATTGAATCAAATTATTTACATTAATATATGAGAAATTGTCAAATGGGCATTGTGATTTGCAGGCATTTGCCTGTAATAAATACCTCCTTATAAAAGCAAGTTGTAAGATATTTGCAGTTGATACCTTTGGGTGCCAGGTACTCAGATATATTAAAGTAGACATATAGAAGCATTTCAGGTGTACATGACAAACTATATTTAGACTTTGATCCTAACCATTATGAGGGTTTGTTTTGGTGCTTTTTTTTTTTTTAACCCAACAGCATTTATGTTTCCTGAGTGAGGAATTTACATGTCTAAATTGCTGTAGAAGAGTATAAGCTGCCAGTGCCTGTTAGAGAGAGGAATCAAACTGATTTCTTAAAGATATTTAACATTTAGATTCCTGAAATCAGCCCATCTTCATCATAACCTTCAGGAGAAGGTCCCAAGTGTTATTAATGGAATGGTGTCTTCTCTCTGAATGAATGCTGTGGTTGCTGTGACCCCTGATTGAGGCTGGGTGTGTTACCCTAACGCTTTTAAACTAATCAAAATCACCTCCTCTCTCCGTGCTGGTGGGCTTTGTTTGGGCAGGGTTGCAGTAACAATGGGAATGATTTTACAGATTTTATTCCACTTCAGTGATTTATTACAATTCCAGGGAGCTCTGGAGTCAGTGGCTCATGGGTCAGAGCACAGCTTAGCCCCAGAGCTGGGCACCCACATGGCAACTTTGCATGTGGCTGCCTTAAATAAATAAAGTCATTGCTCATCTACAGATGATAAATACAGAAACCCTGGAAAATGGGTTTTAAATCCAGGGTAGCAGTTACGAGGTTCCTTTTTTAATCTTAAAAATTAGTCTTTATATTAATGAATATTGCATAAACTTGTTGTATGGGGAAAATAAAAATAACTTAACCTGTAGGTAAAGAGGTAACTGTTGTCTTCCACTGATCTAAGCATACAAACCGTTGCCAAAATTAGATGGTGTTTCACTTCATGGTTTTCCTGCTGCAGAGCTGAGCCCCTGCTTGGTGCAGGTCCTTTCTCCTTCCCCAGTTCTGGCCGGTCCTGTGCTCAGGGCAGGTTTAATCCCCCATTGGACTTTAAAGATGCTGAATTGAGCTCCAGTGGAGACCCTGCAGAGCTGTAGCCCTCACCAGCAGCTCAGTGGAAAGGAGACTTCTGCCCCAATGCCAGTGTGTACTTCTGCTTTTCACACTGATTTTTCTTCGTCTGCTTTCTACATTTGACAGCTAGTAATAGACCAGGTTACTGCTGTTAGATTTCAATGAAAACCACTCTGTCCAGTGTCTGCTTTTATATAAAACTTTCATTTATTTGTAGGAAATTTGAAATCGCCTAGATTTTCATAAAAATTTGGTGAAGGGTTGTTGTCCCTGGAGCTGAGGATGTGGGATGTTTTCAGATGGAGCAGCATTAAAGAAGAAGAGGAAAGTGAAGGGATTGGAATTGTCCTTCTCCATTTAGCATGTAGCTCCAAGGCATGGTTAATGGGGCAAAGGTGGTCTGCTTCATGAAAAAAAAGGCATGTTCCCTTACATATCAACTATTTGATAAGATTTTTGGAGAAAAGACACCTTTTTTCGTAGTTCTGTTCTGTAGTAATGACTGCAGGGAGTGTAGGACATTGGCACATATCAACAATCCATATTTTAACATACTACTGGATTTCAAATATCTTGTGGACTTTTCCCCCCCACATATATGCTAGACGGATCATATATAAAGTTAATATCAAGTTAATCTAGATGCAAGGTGTTTTCAATTATTTTTCCCACGGCAAGAATGAAGGCTCACATCCAGTATGTCCCATGGATAATGTTTTGGTGTTGCAACATTGGCTCTATAAATAAACGTGAAACACTGCAGTAGCAAACATCACATTTATTTTTTTTGAAGTGCCTACAGCATGTCATTACAGATGGATTGATAGGCTTGATAACATTGAACTTTTGTCAGACCTAACGTGGCAGACTTGTTACGTGTCAGAAATTTTCTGTCATTTTTCTCACTATTCAAAAGGCAAAATATATTTGCAACCTTGACTGACATTGAATATGGAAAGCAGACAGAAATTTATCATTTGACAGAATTGTTTTTGTTGGGTTTAACTTTTTTTTTTTTTCCCAGTGGCAAATCTGTAATCAGATTTTAAAATCCTGACTACTCTGTTTTAGGAATATGGAACAGCTGATTGTGGCTTGTAAAAGCTCCATGACCCGGCCTTTTGCAAATGTAAAACACATTCTTTATTACTTCACATTCAGATCATTTATTTTGGTGCTTCTTTGGACTGAGGCAACATCTGACCTTTATTATGGAGTTGCAGAAAACAACTTGGCAGAGAGCAGGCAGTGGAGAAGGTCTGGAACAGGAGACAGGACAGTGAAGGATGCAGATGCTTAGAGAGCACATTTTCATAACATTAGGGCTAAAACTGGTGGGATTTATTCCTAGTCAGTGTATTCCTTCAAGTGTGATTGCTCTCTAATAGAAGTAAAACTGCACCAAAAAAGCTTTTTTTGGTGTTTTAACTCAGAAATTAAATCATAGATTATTTTATGATGATTAGCTTTAAATAAGGTGTTTGTTTTAAAGACAGGTGGAGATGGAAAGTCAGGTTTTGCTAGTATAACAGAATAAGTGGTGGGTTTCTGGTGTAAAAAGCAGCAAAGAAATGCATGAAAACATTTAATCCAAAGACAAAAACAAGTATGATGGCATAGATAAGGAAATCCTGAACAGAGCATTAAGAAGACAGAGTTAGAAGAAGGAGAAAATGAGGTTTTCAGTCCTACAGCACCAATACGTTCATAGCTGGACCACAGCATTTTATGCTGAACAAGGAAGGAAAAGATTTGTAATTGCTAACAGGAACACTGCAATCAAAGGAGAAACTTCCTATATATTTGCATGCAACAGCACTACACTTCCGAATGGATTATACCCTGATGAAATCAAAAGGATAATGGTGAGCTCCTCAGCGAGAAAGATTTTGTTCTAATATTTTAGTTGAAAATACAGACACTGCTGTTAATAAATTGGGCTATATATCCTGGACCACCTCACCCAGTCAATATTTTATGCCAGGAGGTCACGCAGCATTGTGGGTGCTAAAGAATGCAGCAGTTCTTCTCTTTATTTTGTTTAAAAAAAAAAAAATTAAAAAGAGCAAGGAGATTTTATTAGTTTTCAGTCCTGTTAGTATAAATAGAAGGCAGAGGTTTGGAGCTGGGTTATGATGTGGCTCATTACTGTTTATTACCACGAGGCACATCAAGACGTCTGCGAGCTGGAGGGGAGTAAATACCTTGGACAGGGCCCGTTCGCGAGGGCTTGCGTGCCTCCTCCCAGAGCTGGGAGGAACACATCCAAAATCTGTCACCTGTCATATGTTCTCCCTGGCTCTTGCCGAGGAGAAGCGAGCAGACGCACGCTCTTATTTTGGTGCCATTTGTGTTTGGAGAGGAGGGAGGGGGGAGCGCGTTTTTCTTGGGGAAAAGTTTCTGTTCGAATCGCCTTCCCGCGAAATCGAGAAGAGCCTTGCTGGCTTCACGAGGGTTAGGATTTGGTTTGTTGTGTAGCTCTGAGATAACTGAATTTTATTTTATTTCTTTATAGCCTCCCAGTGTTTTCCAGTATCACAGAGGACAAAGAAATTATCATTTTGTTGGTCATTGCACTGAATCTAAAGCTGTAGAGAAACGAGATGGTTTTAGCGGGTTTGTGCCTCTTCACCTACACTTCAGCAAAAGTTGGTGTTTAATGATACACTTTTCTTTTAGCTTTTTAATAGTCTGAAACCTCCTCAAAAATTTCTTTTAACCTGTAGCTTTTAGCCAGGATCAGAAATGAACCAGTCAGGTGAAGCTCGAGCTCATCAAAGAACTAACAAACCTTGGTAAATCTTAGTCTTTAACACCGAAGGGTTGCAGCTGAAAGGCTCTCACCTCTCTTGCATGAATGTGAAATTCTTTTTTATTTTTCTTTACAAGCTAATTAAATGGTTATTTTAAAAGCCTCATTTCCCCCTTGGGAACGAGGAGTGCCACTAATACAAAGTAACTGCCAGTGGTTTTTATAGCTATGATGATGCTTATCTTCTGCTGCTTAATCCTCCTCCTCCTGACTTTGCTGCTGTCTCACCTGAATGCAATGTGAGCTCCCTCCCAGTGCCAAAGGCCTGTCAGATCTGTCACCTGCACCCTCAGCGTGGGCTTTGAGGAGGTGGGGTGTCCCCTTAGCCCCGGCTCTGCCACCAAGGCAGATCAAGACATTTGCCCAGAAATTGAAGCCAAGCCCCCCAGGGCCCATTATTCTCACACAGGTGCATCCCTGCTGGCCCTGGCGCTGCTGGATCGGGTGTCCATGGGACATTAACACTTCAGAGAGCAAAGTGAGTGTGAAGACATTTCCCAAGTTCCAGTGTGCATGGAAGCAGTGCAGCAAATACCTGCTGGGCTTGTTTCATTTACCAGCTGCTTTAAACAAATTTTGTATTTTGGAAATCACTTCCATACTATCTGTTGTCTCTGCTCCTGTTCAGCAGAGCAGCACTGCTGGCCTGATGGTTTCTATCATATTTCTTTGAAATTTCTTATGTAGGGTATTTAAGTAGATATATAAGTGAATGTCTTTGCTATTGATTTTTTCTCTGCCACTGGCTGTCTATTTACTTATTTTTTCAGTTAGCTCTTTAATGTTTTTCATTTGTAATGCATAAAGTTCTGTTTTGCATGCAGGAAGACACCAGCTTACAAGGTGAATAAGTGAGGTGTGTATATACTAGCGGCTGACAGAAAGCAGGACCAGAATTGATTTAAAATCCTACCATCTTTCAGAGGTTTCTTGTGTCTGCCACTGCTTCTAGAAGCACCTTTATACCCAAGTGAGGCTGCTGGAAATGACTGTATAGAGGTTGTTCCAGAGGTGGAAGTCGATGAGCTGGGTAGAGCCTGTAGCCAGAGCCGGGTGACCTCTGCACTCACCTTGTGCAGAGGGGGAGCAGGAAAATCCCACCCTTGCAACTCTTAGAATCACAGAATCGTTCAGGTTGAAAAGACCCTTAAGACCCTTGAGTCCAGCTATTAACCCAGCACTGCCAAGCCCACCATTAAACCATGTCCCCAAGTGTCACATCCACTACTGGTGGGGCTTGGGGATCTTAGAGGTGTTTTCCAACGGCAATGATTCTATGATACCTGTCCTTTAAATCCCTCTAGGGATGGTGACTCCACCACTTCCCTGGGCACCCTGTTCCAGTGTTTGGTGATCCTTCAAGTGAAGAAATGTTTTGTGATACCCAACCTAAACCTCCCCTGGCACAACTTGGATGAGTGGAGGCCTCCACAGCGTAGCTGGGAGTTGCTGCTCCTGGGGTTGCTTCAGGGCCCTGATCTGTTCATCTCAGAAACTTTCTCATTTTTTCACATCAGTCAGACACGACAGTCCTCAGATCTTCACGTGCTGTGGTCAGTGCCCACTCTTCACTGGTTGCTTGTGTTTCCTTCTGGCAGATGTCAACGAATGCACCACGGGGAACGGGGGCTGCCACGACCGCTGCTGCAACACCATCGGCAGCTACCACTGCAAGTGTCCAGCTGGCCAGAAGCTGGGGGAAGATGGAAAATCCTGTGGAGGTAATGCTTTGTGCCATGTCTCACTGCTATTAAGGAATCAGCAGGCTTATGAAGGGGAAGGAGATGCTTTTATGTGGCGCCAGATGAAGCGCGTGTGCTCTGACTTGTTGAGAGTGCAGATCTTCTCATGTCTGGATTATGAAGATGTAGCTGTAAGAACACTTCAAAGGGTTGGGGTTTTGTTTTATTTTGTTGAAAAAATTGTTATCACTTAACCTGGATTGGCTGTGCCATGTTCTGATTATGGGATTTCCGTCATCAGTTTAAAAACTTGAGGGAAGTGTATACGCTTGATAATATTTCATCTGTCTCTAAAGCACAACGGTGCTTATCAGAAAATACACATACATTTTCACATTTCAATCACAATTCCACAGCTAGAGATTAACTGAATAAAAAAGGATTTTAAACTACATGCTATGTAAACCCATTTGTCTTTTTCCTAAGGGAAATTTAAGTCTAGTTAGTGCATTATATGGTAAAATTTGTTCTTATGCAAAAACTTATGTTAGAACACATAATGAATTATGGTCAGACTTCCTAAAGGTGCAGTGGCAAACAGAGTGGGCGTAAACAAGCCCAGATGATGTGTTGACCTACAGTCACTGCATTTTGTGCATCATCAGGTGCTGCAGAAGGTGAGGTGTGAGGTACCCAAGGTGTGCTGCATTGCAGGCCAGAGCAGTTCATGTTCCTGAGCCCTCCCCTGGCACAGGTAATGGGGATGTGCTGCCATATGCTCTGCTGTGTGCCTGGATTGCACCTCCCCTGCATTTCGGTGCTGCACTAAATGCATCAGTGATGATATTTTTTTTATCTCAGGGCAGCTTTTCATGAACTGTATATTATCATCTTCTCACAAGAAACTATGTTCACTGACTTTTCCCATTGCACAGTATCTCACGAATTCCTTTCTTCCAAGATTTCATTTTACCATTGTCCAGCTCCTTTTTAAGGTTTGTACAAAGCACTGTATTTCTTGCTGTGGTCATAGGATTTATCCTAGCTTTATAATTTATTTGTCTGTACTCCTTTTTTCACTGAAAGTTGACGGAATTATTTTCTATGGCAACCTATCAGTTGCGATCCACCTTGACAGAGTAAATAAGCTGTAGATGGTTATTTTATTTTGATTGCAGTATTTCATTATGGTCCTCCATGCTTTCATTTTGGCCTTTGGAGAGCTCAACCCAGGAATATCATGGATGATTCAGATCCCTGCTACTTCACCTCTCGTACTTTTTTGGGGACTGACTGGCAATATGCCCCTGAGCCAGTGCACAGGTCTGTTTTGATGACTACTTAATGCTTCCAGTGCATGAAAGTTGTTCAAAGCCCAAGGTTTTTGAAATCAGGAGTCCTATTCATCATAATCCTTAGCGTGCAAGAGTAATTCTTTCCTTTACACTAGTCTTATTTTAATAAGTTAGTCAAATTAGTGTTCCTTCTGCGCAATTCAATCCCTACAATACCCTTTAAATTCTAGCATTTGGACAGTCTTTAAAAACTCAAACAGAGCTTAAGGTATTTGATTTTCATACTGTATTTTATCTGACCAGGAATTTCAGGGTAATACATTATTAGCTGTTTTGAAGTAATTTCTTGAAATCTTCAAGCAAAAATGGAAGAACACAATGAACTGGAAATGCTCAAGTTATAGAACAAAGTGAACGTGGTGGTGTCACTAAACAGACCTGGACTTTTCCAGAGGTGACAATGACAGTGAGCATTTGGCTGTACAGACCTGCAAGGAGGCCAATTTCAGCCAACTTCTGGCCATCAGGTGTTGCAGTATGAGTAACGTAGTTGGTTACTACATGAGGGAAAAGCGAGCTCCCAAACAAAAAAGTGTGTTCTGCTGGAACGTTTTCCAGGACGTGAGCTGGGGTTTTATTAATGCCTCTGCATTGCTCAAAGGAGTCATTCTGGAGATGGGAGCAAAAAGCTCCTCATTCAGGTTAACCAGTGGTTTTGGAGGAGTAAAGGTTGTTGTTGTTCCATCCTTTTCTGCCTTTATAGCATCATAGTGCTTTATGTTACCCCTTAGTCTAAACTCAGGAGTTAAATAGATGTGCACTATTGTTCTGCTCCCATTATTTGTCTCATGGTTGGTTTTATTTCACTGGTGCCTGCAATGATCGATTGGTGTACGGGGTTTTTTTATAAGCCAAGGTACAAATAAGGTGTATTGTTAGAAAAGCAGCATGGAAGTAGCATAGATTTTATTCAGCGAGTCATTATTACTGGAAAGATTGATTGTGTTTTTCAGAAACAAAATAGAGCATCCTTCTGACAAAAGGGAAGGATGTCAGGAAAGAACTGTTGGGGTTTTTTAAAATATTTTTTTAGCCATTTCTAGCTGTTTAATGCTAAGGAAGGGAAAGTGGATAAAAATTCACTAACCAACAATGTACTGAAGTGCACTGCTGTTTTGATCAATCATTGCTGGGGGGTTGAGAGCAATTTTTTTTGGAGATTCAAAGGCCTAATTTCACAGCTTGAATGAGCTGACAGTGCTCAACATCTCCACCTTCTAGGGTGTCAAAGGTGTGTGCAAGACACAAGGCTCCATAAATATGCACAAGACAACAGCATAAAATAGGCAAGATAATTTTTAAATAGTTATTGCTATCAGCTTTGATTAAACCTTCCTCTTCTTGAGTGATTCTGTGGCTGGTTGGACCCGCAGGGGGAAGGGGATTGGGCAGCACAGCCTGGGACACCCTGTGCTGTGGGGTCTATACTCATTCCAAGGGCTGAAAGGGTCTTTCCTGGCTGTTCTTATGGCAGGATATGTCATTCAGGCTTACGTAGTTTGTAAAGTCTTACTTCACTTCGGTGAGGGATACTCGTATCGAGAGGCAAGATGTGGTGAGGTAAAGGCTCCATAGAAATGCCAGCCAGAGCAGTGACCTGATTAGCCTTTCAAAACTAATTATCTCCATGTTGTACTGCAGCTTTCACTCTCCAGCCTTCATGCTCAGAACTTCAGTTTGCTTCTCTGACAGAGAAATATTTTCTGGCAGCTCCTCGCATAGGCATTACAGATTGTGACAGAAAGCTCCTGCTTCCCTCCCGCTTCTCGTGTGCCTGATGGAAATGAATGATGATACAGGATTTGGCTTTAAATCACTGCACAAATAATGTGACAAATTAATATTTGACATTTACTAGTGTAGGACTGTCAGGCTGCTGCTGTGCCCTGTGCATCCGTGTGGTGTTACTGGGGCAGCCTGGGCAGGGGCTGTGGGTAGGTTTGCTCAGAAAGGTGTGACCTGGTCTGAGGAAGGGAGAGGAATTGGGTGTGTGTCCAATACCTCCTTGTTTGTGAAGCAGAGGTACCACTATGTCAGTGAGACAGGCTGTGAAATGCTGAGATAGCCTCATTTCATATTTTATTCTAATGCGAAACAGTTCTACTCGAGCATCGCAAAATGCAGAAATGGTATTTTCTGAACATAAATACCATTTAAAATACCATTTTAAATGGTAATTTTAAAGCTCAGTTGTTGGCACAAGCCCAGATCTGTAAGGGATGCTGAGGCTACAGCTACAAAAGCATGTTTTCACACATGAATAAGCTGCAGAAGTCAAGTAGAAAAAGGTCGTGATCTTATGTTAACCTTCTTTGGTAAACTGTCATTTCTTATTTATATTATTGTGCTCTCATCTGTCAAGGCAACTGAAGGAACTTAGAAACAAGTGAAGTCCTGTGATTAACTGTCCAGGCAGAGAAGCCCCTATTTTGTTGATTAGAGTGATACTGCAATCACTGTAACCCCATCCCTGGGGGTTTCAGTCAAAGTCGGAGCCCTGGCAGCTTTCCTGACCTTTGCCAGGGGGACTTTGGGAGCAGCTGCCTCCAGAGACAGAGTGTGACTGTGCAGGGCCACTACTGGTTACCCCAGTAATGGAAGAGTCACCAGGGTTGCTGCTGGAGCCTGATCCCAGGGCAGGGGAAACTCTCCAAATGCTGTTTGTTGCCTTGGAAGAGTTAATAGTGGGCTAAAAGGAATACTGAGGGACATGCCTGAGAGCAAGAAAGAGTTTATTAATATAGTGACAGCATTTATTAAGTTAATAAGGTCTGAGATATAACTTACTCTTGTCAAATTATGGTTTTGTTGAAGAGAACAGATGTTAATTCTGCATTTGGGCTGTTTTCCGTGCCCAGCAAATCAATGTACAGGTGTCTGCCATGTCCTGTGATAAAAAACTGAAGGCCACAATACCATGCCCTTTGAGGGAAATGCCAAGGCATTTTTAATTATATTTATTTCATTTTTATTAGAACAGGAGAACTGAGTCTACTGGAAGGACTCAGGATGCTTTTGCATGATCTTGACTCTAAAAGTTGCATTTGATTCAGCACACATTGGCAGGCCATGACACCGAGGTACTTGTTCCCAGGAACACTTCAACAGAAGGAGAACAAGGAGAATGTATTTTACAAAAATCAAGAAGTACCAGTTCTTATTCCAGGTGCAACAAGTACCACACCAACTGAACTCAAATCTTACAGCACTCTAGTGGAAGCACCCCTAGATAAAGGTGAAGCCACCCAGCCCTCTTCATCTTTCTCTATCTCAAGACCTTATCTTGAGACAAGGAAACAAATCCAGTTGCAGGAATTGTATCACAATTATCTATTTGTTTGTAACTGAATCATTCTGCCCACCTAATGTCTGCCTCATAGAGTGAGGGGAACGGACAACTCCACGTCATCACCTCAGCAGACCCTGGGTGAATTGTCTTGATAACTGAGGTGTATTTCAGGGTATTGGAATTTTACAGCAGTTCTAAAAAGAAGAGAAAAAGAATAGGCAAAAGAAAAAGGCTTGTGAGGGGAGAGAAAGTAAAACCTAATTTCTGATTTTTCCAGCCCTGTTGTTAATTGCTCTCAGGCATCCTGGGAGTCCAGCTTGGGTTTTAGAGCTAAGTCAGATAATTTCAAGTATTTCAGTTTCAAAGTATAAAAAACCTGCAGTAGTCTGCCAGGGGGTGAAGAATAAACATTTTCTTCTCCATTAATTTGTACATCCAGAGTACTGGTAAATGTCTTATATTTGAAGTGGCTTCAACAAGAAGCAATATCTGCTTTTACATTTAAATATTGTTTATTTGTGATTGCTCCTACCTGTCAAATCAGTATTTTTAGTCATGAATAAAAAGTATAACTGCTTTTGATTTCACATCCCAGTTGGTAATAATAAAAAAAATGGTTTCCCCTACTTCTCTTATAGAGGGAACTGTATTAACTGAGATTAAGGATTAATTGTGCATTATAAACACTATTTGGCATTGTGCACTCAAACTTCTGTGGTTTTTTGGAGACTGTTGGATTTAGGCAGGAGAACTGTGTAATTTTTGTGCATGGCTGCGGAGAAGCTCCGGGCAGAAGCTGCTGGAGATGTTCTACATTTGCAAACTTGATGGGGAATCTTAATTTTATTTCTACTTGCAAGTCATTCTTTTGGAGTTCTCAGTTTTCAGGCGTTTCTCTGAGAAGTGATGGCTGGAGGTTGTTCCTCTGACCTCCCTCGTGCTCTCCCATGCCGAGCTGGATCCGGCTGGGATCAATACCAGTGAGAAGCTGTTACACTCTCCTAGGCAAATTGTGTCATCTGTCTGCATTTCTCTATTCCTGGTAGTTCTACAGCAGTAAAAGTGCTCCAGATAAGCAGCAAAAATGACAACAGTCATAGAAAGGGTAACACTGACTGCAGCTTATTGGACTTTTTAAATGAATTACCCAAGTGCTGATTCCTGGCAAGCCTGAGAAGGCAGGAACCAGAGCTAAGTTTTGGGGCCTCATTCCAGGCTGGCAGTGTCTTGGTCTCGGCAGTCCCCTTGCTTTTTGTGAGCCCTCCCCAGCATAAACCACTCAGCTACATGCTGGGAACACACAAACCTTTTCAATCTTACTAAAATACATCACATACTAAACTCAGCAAATCCCGGCATTTTGTGTCTGTTTCTCTTCAGTCAGGGAAGGGACACATTGCTCGGGCCAGAACAAACACTTCCCACCTGGTTCAGAGCATTTCTGTGTCAGTCTGGGCTGAGAAGAGCATCTGATGCTGTGATAAACTGATTTATTGTTGAATTTTAATTGCCCTGGTTTAGTTTCTTCCTGTTTGGCTGTTGCTGGAGTAACCCTGCTCTTCCCTCACACGCCGAACAAAGGTGGCTGTGAGCTGAACCACCCAGTTTCTCACATCTGCCATCCCTCGGGGTAGACAGGCTCACAGTTATGACAGCTCCCTCCAAAGTGAGTACTGCCATTGAAGGCTGAGCTCGTTTATCCTGGATACGTGTTTGCATGGATCGGAGCTGGAAACAGCCTGAGTCAGTTTGCAGTCACTTTTTAAGTTAAAGTTTTATGAACACCAGTTGGGTCAAGGGTATTATTATCCTAATCCAAGGCTCCAAAGCAACGGCTGAAGGAGTCCTACCTGTACTTGCAGCCCTTGACTCTTGGGGAAGACTGGGACCACTTACATTTCAAGGATTCAGTGATTATTTCGAGATAGTCTTGGTAAATCTCTTTTTTTTTTTATCCCCATGGAGCTTGCTTTTTGGTGGCTAGATTTTTCCCTGTGAATGTTTAATTCAGCTGCAACATTTTAATAACAGCCTTTTGCATAAACAAACCGTGGAACTGGCAGTTTAATTTTCAGGTTATGTCAGGACTACACAGGGTTAGGTGTAGTGCAGCTTGTCACCGTGTCGTACATTCCCCACAGCTCAACTTGTGCTGCGTTCCAAGGCAGCAGCGTCTTTTAAAAAGCATTGCTCATACCCCACGGAAAACTGGCACCTTTTCCTTTTGCATTTCAGCCATCAGATGAATTATTGATCACTGGTCTGAAGGGGAAAGCTTGTTTCTGGGTGTCACAGGTAGCAGCAAAGGCAGAGTCCCATCTCCACGGCATCTGCCGGCGCCATCCATATGGCGCTTGCGGTTCCCCGTGCGTCACAGCTGATTATAGACTCGGCACATGGATGGCTTCCCGAGGCTTCCAGCTACCTTGTCTTCCTCCAGCTCCACCAGCTGGAAGGAAATACGGAGCAGGAACCTCAATTTGCTGTTATCTTTGGAAAGGAGTGTTTGTGGGATGTGGGGGGACAGTGACTGTCACCCTCTCCGTGGTTCCTCCATGAGCAACTCCGGGTGTTGCAGTTATGAGTTTATGCACAAAGTTGGGTATGACCAAAAAAAAAACTGGCCTGAATAGTTTTCTTTGTCCAAACCACTTCATGCATAAAGCTGGATTGATCAGCTTTTGATAGTGAAAACATGTAAAGTTCAGAAATACTGCAGTATTTGCCACATTACTCAGGGACTTAATGCTTTTAATTAACACGGGAGCTGTGAATAGTTGGATGAAAAGCATTATAGAACTATATGAAAAGGCTGTTATTGTCCAGATGAAAGATAATATTTGGAAATAATGTGACAAAAAATTATAGACTGCAGTACAAATATGTTTTGAGATACTTCTAGGGCTCTGATTAGTTTATATTAGCTAGTTTTTTTTGCATTTATGACTACCTCTGAAAGGCGGGTTATGGAGAATGTTAACATTCCAGTGGGCTGATTGACAATAATTAGTTTATTTTGAAGGAAAGGAAAGAAACACGGTATTGTTGGAGCTGACTAATGTGAATTAAAAGCCAGGTAATCTTTTCTGCAATTACAGAGATACGATTGCTGTTGTCAGAGAAGAAAATCCACTCGTACTTTTAAGAATCATTGTGTAGGAAGAGCTTTGCAAGCCTGAAATTGAAGCTCTGGTCATGGTCTCCAAAATTACACTTAGTAGTAATTTTATGCAGAAGCAAGACTTCTGAATACTTAAATTATAGCTTGTTTGTAGCAAGGTATTTACCAGCAAATACAGGCATCTTATAAACAGCACGAGTCATCTTGGTGTTCATTTCGAGCACATCGAAAATGCAAATTGCAGCTGAATTATTCTTTTGTGGAGAGGCGAGGCTTAGAAAAACCTTAAATTCGTACTTTAAATGGAAATTATGAGAGGAAAAATGTGCACATTTGCCTTTCAGAGGAGAGTATTGTGCAGGGTGACTACAGCTTTTTCTATGGCTTTGCCTACAGACTCCGTAAACAAGGACTAAGAGCAGATGTGGAGACAGGAAAGAGCACAGCTCCTGAGTGGTGTTTATGTTCCTTTTTGGGAGCATTTAATACCGTTCTTCACCAGGACAGCTGATAGAACTCCTTTCTCTTTTTTTTTTTTTTTTATTATTGAAATGCTTGTGGATTTTATGAGCCATCTGATATAACCTTAAAAAGCTTTAAAACAATTTGCGATAAAATCTAAGGCAAACAGAAATCCGTCAACTTCTCTGTTCAAAGCCTTGGCCCAAAGGAAGCGATCCAGATGTGACTGTCAGTGAGATAGCAACTGCTAGGAGAGCTACACTGCGTTATTAAAAGATCAGTAGTTTGATCAACATCATATTGGATTACTCAAACTTCAATTACAGGAGTACCTGAGGGCTTTAGCTGGGATATATTAGAAGTAAACCTGCTGTTGTTGCACGCTGGCTCAGTGAAAGGCCCACCTTGTGAACAGTTCCTGTCCCAAAAGGGGATTTGGTGTCAGCCAAGGAGTTCAAAAACAACTTATAAAAATGGAGCAATCAACTGATTAATTTGATGTGAATTTTAATCTCAGGAAGAGGAAGAAAAAAGCAAGTAAAATAAATTCTTCCGTGCCTGGTGACATTATTTGTAGAAAGACAGGGTGAGAGAGTTGGGGTGGTTCAGCCTGGAGAAGAGAAAGCTCTGGGGAGGCTTAGAACCCCTTTCAGTGCCTAAAAGGGCTCCAAGAGAGCTGGAGAGAGACTTTGAACAAAGGCATGGAGTGATAAGAGAGAGGGAAATGCCTTCAAACTGACAGAGAGGGCAGGTTTAGATCAGATACCGAGAAGAAATTCTTCCCTCTAAGGATTGTGAGGAGGCCCTGGCACAGGTTTCCCAGAGAATCTGTGGCTGCCCCATCCCTGGAAGAGTTCAGGGTGTCAGGTTGGACAGGGCTGGGGACAGCCTGGGCTAGTGGAAGGTGTCCCTGCCCATGGCAAGGGAATTAGAACTAGTTGAACTTCAAGTTCCCCTCCCACCCAAACTATTCTGTGGTTCATGATTAGGATCCAGCTCTGGAAGTTGGCATGGACAGGTTTTGGATGTGTTAATGTCACTTCTCCCTTCTTCTGGTAGAATCTCTGCAGAGTCACACATGATTTATGTCATAAAGGAAGCAGAGCAAGAAAATCTGTATAAAATGCTGTCCTTTGCTTGCTGGCAGTTGATGCAGTAGATTGTCCTGGAGCTGGGATGGTTCCAGTGGGGAGATCAGTGCTTGTGGTGGCACCTGAGGAGGCACCCCATGAACTGATGGCTGTAGAGCAGTGCCAGGAGCCAGCTGGGACAGGGAGAGGAGGTTGTGCTGTGGTCTCAGTTTTAGAGTGGCAGAGGTAGAGCTTGGTGGCTGAGTGTCTGTGCCCTCCTGTTCTCCTGGTCCTGCACAGCCTTGTCACAAATCACATCTGTGTGTCCAGCCAGCACAGCACATGTACTGTAAGCTGGAAACATCGGATTATGAAGGTGTTTGCATGGTTATAATTTTCTTGTGCATATTTTACCTGCTGTGTGTAGAAAAGACATTTCTCTGCATTCTGCTGTAGTAGAGGCATGGAGCTCAGCAAGCATGCATTAATATTGCTGCTAGCAAAATCCAGGTGTTCTCAGCACATCAGGCATTTCTCTTTTTATTCCATAACTACTCCTGCAAACTGCCATATCCTGCCGAGAGAAGATGCTGATGGCCCAGCGTATAAACCTCCTTAATTCAGCTCAGATCTGAGTCCACACAAGGAGTTTGGGCTGTATCATGCTGTCACTTATTAAGTGCAGCTCCTTCTAGAGATCCTCTCCTCCTTTGCCACCCTCCCACCTCACAGCAGGGCCCAACTGGGTTGTGCTGAGGAGCTGTATTTAAAAATTGATAGACCCATAACAAATATTCTCTCTGCTGTTCCGCCCCACGTCAGAAAATCTTGCAGGAGTGTTGCAGTAGCTGCTGGTACTGATGATCTCAAAGTCTTTCTCCTAAGCAGAAATCACATAAAATTTTGATTGTTGTCCTTAAAATGCTTCCTTCCAGCTTTTCTGTTTACAGTCAGTACATTTACCTCTTTTCCACTGGAAACAAAGACATTAATGAAGCTGGGTTTTTTCAGTATGTAAACTTTTTTTAGGAGCCTAAGTTACCCTTTAATCTTGTTTGTCGTTCTTCTGCTTGTACTCCCTTGTTATTTCATGTGGCCATTCACTTATCCTGGCATAGTTCTCCACTGAGAGTTTGTGTCCATTTGTGTGGGTTTCATATTGATGGGAGTTGGAGTCGTCAAGGGGGTGCAGTTGCCAAAATATCTATTAGTGTAACCCCACTGTGGAGGCTGGCAACCCTGTCACTCTTCCTTTTTGGCTTTTCTTTGCTGAGATTCTGTGTACTATACTGAGATCCCCAAATGGATCATTCTTTTCTGTTTTAAAGACTTAAGAGTGGAGAAAACCCTATAGAACTGCTTTGTGAAAAGGTGGAAAAATGTATTTCTTTGTGGCTGTGTGAAAACATCTCAGTGTTGTCTGAGGTCTGTCCATGAAATTGTCATGTTCCTTATTTAATTCTGATTTTCTTAATGCTAGCCTGGTTTTCTTGCAAATTGTCTGGTTTCAATAATTGCTTAAAATGTGTGTGTGTATATACATATATATATGTCTCTGTGTGTGTATATTTAATGAAGAATTCCTTGAAACTCTAACTAGAGCTGCTTGACTCCAAAGCAGTTTACATATCACAGGCTTACACAGCTATCAAACAGATGCTTCTCCTTTTTTTTCATTCAGCTGACATTTTCATTTTCTCTGCATATTTTGAGCACTGAGCAGTGATGTGTTTTGACTCTTGAGGCTACAGATGATATCAAAATGAGGATTAGAAATGAAGCTTTACCTGTCAATTAAGTTGTTAAGCTTGTCCTCCACAGTGTCTACACTTCGAAATGGCCTGTTTATTGAATTTGAAATAGTTTTCATTCTTGACTTTGTTTAAATTGAATGGACAGTTCTAATTATAATCTTCAGGATTTTCATCTGCAGCATATGGTTTGCATTAAGAGCTGTGGATGAGGGGCTCTTGGATGTTTATTGAGCTAAACCACTGTTAAATATCTCATGAGAGAGTGGCGTGTCAGAGTTGAGAGTAAGCAGAAGTGGGCAGTACAAATATTGGCCAATTTTCTCTTTTCACATCTCTCTGTCCAGGAGATCTCCTGGGGGGACAGCTGAGAAATGAACTGTGGTGGCAGGGTCCAGTCATTGGTGAGGAACAAGCCACCACTTTTATTGGTTGCCTTGTACCAGTCTTACCATGAAAGCAATATTTAAAAAAAAAAAAAAAAAGAAGAAAGGAAGAAGTCTTAGAGCATCTTCGATATATTCCTCCCCCTTCCTGATTACCAGGATCTTTGTCAGGTCAATGTTGTTCTTTGGTTCTTTGTAATCACCTGTGGCCCACACTAACAGGGTTGCATGACATCTCACAGCAATTTATTCATCTATTTATTCTCCAGTAAGGCCAGTGACAGACCAGGAAATGAAATCCAGGTCTTTTAGACTTGATGGGGTGCATTGTCCCTTGCAGTGCTCATCGAAGTCTTTTCCCCACAAGCAGGTTTTGGGGCAGCTCCTGCCATTCCTGCTCCGTGGATCTGTCAAAAACGCCATTCCTTGGCATTGCCTCTGTGCTTTTCCCTTGAAAACAGGCATCAGGAGATGCCTCTCCTTTCAGATCTGGACATAAATATTTATTACCTAACACATGGTCCCATCGATGACTCTGCTGTTCAGCATTTCACAGCGCCCTGATTTCCATCCTTTGGTGTTTTCTGTGTAGAGAGAGAGAAACCAGGAGAGAAGTGAAACCTGGCCTGGGCACAACTGGAAGTCCTTATAACTACCTGGGAGAACATCTGAGGTGTAGGGCAAGGTACCAGCTACAGGGTAGAAGATGCCTCTCCATGATGGACCAAATCTCCAGGGAGGTCAGGAGGGAGGACTGACAGACAGTGAACCTGGTACAAAAAGCTGTGGTGGTTTAATGCCATTATTTACCTTCCCTTCCCCATTTTCAGGGGCAGGTAAATAATCAGATAACTTGTACAGCCTCTTTCTGAGCCTTTCGTTGTGGTGCTGATAAAAGTTTCTTTGCCCTTAATCCTGGGTGAAGAAATGTAGAAAACTGGCTGCTCCAACAAGGGTCCTCCTTCGTTGTGAAATGAGTTTGCAGGAGCTAAATTGGGTAAGGAATCATTTACCTTGCCTTTAAACCAGTCTCTTGCCAGTCTTTTGGTTTGCTGAAGCCATTCCATGAACTAATCCTGTTGGGGCAGCCTTGCCTGGGACACCTGTGAGTGAGGAATGTGAGGAAGCTGCAGGGATTGGGGCTGACCCGGCTGGCTCAGAGCTGGAGCAGACGATGGATGCTCATCTAATCCATGGCAGGGGCCAGCAAAGGGCTGAACAAATAGCTGAGGAGCAAAAATAAAAGCCTGGGAGCACTAACAGTTCAAAATGACCCAGCTGGCTCTGCAGGAGCACATTTATCTATGCTGAGAGCTGTTTTGTGGCGGTGTTTTAACGCCAGGTTCTAGAAAGCCACTCCATAGAGCTTGTAGCATGTTTGTGGGGTTATGTGAAGCATAAAAAAAGGACCTAGACCAGGAGTTTTGCAATTTAAAATCTCTCAGCCATCCAAAACTGCTCTTCTCAATCTTTGCTGCTCAGTTTTGTTCAACTGAAAAGAAATACTATGAACTGATTTTTTTTTTTTTAATTTTAGGCTTTGTTTTGGCCCAGACTTTAAATTTGTATTTTCCTTCCTAGAGTCAGTACCAATGTAAAACTTCTTTCATTGTGGAAAAGATGGCCAAATATTTTTCTAGCAACAGGAGTTTCAAACCCCCTCCAATCAAAGTCTCAAACCCTGAAAATCATTTTATTGTTAGTAAAAGAGGAGAGATCCTTTTCAAAACTTCTGCTGCAAGAGCAAAATATGTCGTGCTTAGTAGTGAGTGCATTTGGGAGGGGATTTACACTGGTTGTCAAATTTCAGGCATTTCCAAGCTTGAGATTTGAGCAGCTCTGATTTAAAGGAAGCTGTGAGTTGAATCTCTTAAAAATTTACCTACTTACAGCAACAACAGGGGCTTATTTGAAGTTTTACTTTTATTAAGTAATTTCTGACTTTTGTGATCAGCTTAAGAATGTCTGGGAACCAAGCCTGTTTCCCTTCCTTCCCATGAGTACATAAATTATTTAATTTAAAAACACACTAAATTAATGTGTAAAATCCACCATGTAATTAGTGGGGAAAGACCATATGATATTTTCACTTCGTAACTTTTGTGAGGTTTAAACACCCTTTGGAATATAGAAAAGAGAGTAGTAACAGTGTAGTTACAAATAACAGAAGGCAAAGCACTGTCATGCATCTTTGTTGATTTAAAATATCACATTAAATAGCAAACAATCAGAGTTTTCTTATCAGATGTATGGAATGATCTGCAGCTGAAGAGACTGGGGGAGCTGATCAGGGCAAGGGAGGGGTGAGCCAGATGGTTGGATTTCATTTCCAAATCTGTGTTGGAGTTGAACCGTTTATCCACTTGTGATAATTTTAACTAGAGCCACTTAAAGTTTCTTGTTATGGGGCTTTACTTAAGATCCAATTTTCCTTCTTTCTCTAGCACCATCATTCCTGACTGATCCAATCTTCTCTCTTTCTCTATCACCATCATTCCTGACTGATCCTCACAATATTTTGTGGGGACCAGTGACCCCCAGAGCTCCCTGGGTAAAGAAGGGACAAGCCCTGATTTTACTGAATTTTAAGATAATGTGGCAAAGACTAGACCATGTTTCTTCTTTCTGGTCATGATATTTTTTATAAGTAATCACTGTAACTCTTTCTAATGATAATCTGACTTTAAAACCATCAGCATAAACCACTCTCTAGGGAAATACATGTAGGGGTTTGTGTTGCCCTGCTTCTGCTGGTCTCATCCTTTCTGCAGTGAGCTGGGGGATTGTGGTGGCTGGAAAGAGGAAACACTTGTGTGTCATTCATTCTGGTTTTATCTGGTATTTCTTAGGCATTTGGTAAAAAGGGTGTAGTTATGCTTCTGTAGAAGTCACGTCTGCAGATGGTGTGGTGGTGGTTTGGGTCCCTGTGTGCCATGACTGTGCCAGCACAGACCCAGAATGGGTTCTCACATCAGCTCCCAGCTGGACAGAAATCTTTCCATCCCCATAAAGTCTCTGGTGTTTGTGGGGTGGCTGATGCTCACACCTGTTTGGTCTCTGCCTCACCATGGTGTTCTCTGCTTGACAAAGTGAAGAGATTTTGTCAAAAACTAATTAATAGATAAATAGTCCTAAAATCATACAACCTTTAAGGTTGGAAAAGACTTTCAAGATCAAGTCCAGCAGTCGGCCCAGCACCACCACCATGTTCACCATTAAACCATGTCCTCAAGTGCCACATCCACACTTCAGGGGTGGTGACATTTCCATCCCTGCCCAGGCAGCCTGTTCAGTGCTTTACAACCCCCTCCAGGACGAAATTTTTCCTAATAATCCAATCTAAATGGTGAGGTTGGTACTGTCCAGTTCTGGTTTCTTTCTCTATCACTGCCTGGGCACTGGGGAGAGGGAGATTTTTCTCTGCTTATCTCTCAGAAAATACTGACTCTGAACAGTTCTCAATCTGTACACGTTTTTATAGTGAAGGGAGAGAAAGCCTGGTTATTTGTCACCCTGAAGGAATTACACTGGCTGGGTGGAACTCCCTGAGAGGCAAACCTTACTGTCACCCTGGGTCACATGGTGCTCTTGGCAGTGTCCTCCTCAGTGGGAATGCCATCCCTGAGATACCTTTGGCACATCATCTCTCTTCCATTCAGGATTCTCAAAATGGAGGCTTGTTATGCTTCTGTTTTTCT
>WEKY01047109.1:38986-51459 GCA_013390045.1 Picathartes gymnocephalus
TTTTTTTTTTTTTTAGGTTTTTTTGGAGTTCAGTTCTGTATCTTGTTTGCATTTCTTAGTGGTCTAAAAACCAAAGCTTTTAGAGAATTGATCTGGCAGGTTCTTGCTTTCTTTCTTCCTTTGTAAAAACCATGATTGCAGGTTCACTAATTATCCATGTTTAATACTGCTCTCTGTGTATTTTTGAGGAACTGATTGATCGTAGCTGTTCCTGAGCGTTTTAATAATGATATGAAAAAAGCCACTGATTTCATTATTCTGAATTCCAAACAAACAGTCACACAGCTCTGTATTGAAATGGGTTAATGGGTTTCGGGCAGGGAAAATGGACTGTTGTCAGTGTGGTTCATCAAATCAATTAGGGACAAACCTCCTTGGAGATTAGTGGGGCCCTCAGGCAGAGGTATGGAGGATTTCACAATCTGGAGCTTAACCTGTGGGATCTGCCCTTGGAAAGGGCACGGTGCTGGCAGTGGGCTGGGAATTTGTGCATCACATCCTCTTTTATTGTGTTTGGAACTTAAGGTGTCAGGATGGAGGAAGGGTCAGTCCAAGTGCACAGCCCTCAGGAGCATAAAGAGCTAAAAAATATGTGTAATATATATGTATATGTATAATAACATGGTGGCTAAAATATTTTACATCTTGGAAACACACAGACTTTGGTTTGTATGACTAAGTATTAGGTTATTCCTGATGAAAGGTGAATAAACAAGGACACAGGAAGGTCCCTTCAGTGGGAAATCCCCCTGTAAAGCATGTCTGAAATCTTCTGAAGGTGAGAGGGAGAATATCCACACACCACCTCTGCTTTGTTCACCCAGCAGCACAATCCCCTTGGTAGCACAGCCTGGGGACAGCATACAGCTCTCATTTTCCCTCTTGTCTCCGTGGATTGCTCTCCCTCTGTCTTGTGGGCATGCAGTTGCTTTCATCACAGTCTGACTTGTGATAAGCCAGCCATAAGTGGCTTGAAATTCAGGTTATTCAGATAAGCATCCTAAGTTGTAACTATAGAAAGTTGAGCAGGAAGGTGTTTCAGTTTGATCTGCAGTGGAAACTAATCCAAATTTAATCACAGATGCAGATACAATCTTCCATAATCCTGTGATAGTCTAGAATTACAATGGAAGGGCTTTATATTTCAAGAATACTTTAAAATATTTCTATACATCTGCTCTTCTAGAATAATTTCATCTTTCTATAGCTATTCCCAAGTAGAAATACAAATGGCCTCTTGTGTACCTATAACAGCAGAAGCTGTTGCTTTCCTGCTGTATGTGCCCTTTACTACTACAGCAATTTGATTGTAAAAATCCAATAGTTTAGACCTTTAAAACGTTCGAATGCACTTCAAGCATTTAGATCAGTGTCTGCTTTGCAGACTGCTCCCCAGACAAAATAATTAGGGAATTTTTCTGCTGTAACTGGGGGCGAAGCTGTTTCCTGGCCTCGAGATGGAGGAGACGTGGAAAGGTGACTGTGCCTTGCATTTCTCTTGATTTTATCTGTAGGATGTGAAGGAATCTTTCAGCATATAATCCTTAAAATATTGATCTTGCAGAGGAAGTCTGGGGCTGGAAGGGATCGTCTGTCATCAGCTTTGCTGCTGATGTGGCGCTGGGGAGCTGCATGTTCAGCTCCTGGGTCTCGCCTCCACTTGCTGCAGGGAGTCTCAGGCTAGGGCTGGGTGTAGCTCATGTACACAGGTGGTTTAGGATCTTTTATTTTGCATTGAATTGTGTTGCCTTTCAGCAGTATCGCTGCTTTATGGCCCCCTGGGACGTGCCAGCATGAGGGAAATGCCGCTGAGGGAAGAGCTGCTGCTGGGTGCAGAGCTCCCCCATAAACCAAGTCACTCCTTTAAATCTCCAAATGGAGACTAACAAATATCACTGACTCCCAGCTCGTTTTTATTAGCTGGACTATTTTTTCTCCTTTGTAAGTGCCAATATCCAAACTTAAAACTGCGTTTGGTATATGAGAGAAATTCTCCAGCTGATCGTAGCCTATAAAATTAAAATATTGAAGCTCCCAGTGTTTGAGTTTATTGAGGTATAAATACTAGACTGTGGTGTACTATGTGGTTCAGCTGCTTCCTTGTTCTATTTTTCTGAGTCTTTTTTGCTTATTTTATTTCTCTGACACTCCACACAAAGAGTTTCCTGGGTTTGATTTTGTCCTGGCATTTTTCAGCAGTCTGGTTCTTAGCACTGTGGAGTTCAACAAGGTGAATAACATTTTCTGTTTACTGTTTACATTTTAAAAAGCAAAATTTCTGTTTAAAAAAAAGCACATTCCAGATGTCTCTGGGCAGTAGGACATATATGTAGTATACAGTCTAATAAAACAACAAATACAGCAGGAGGATCAAAAAGTTGTGCATGTTAGCAAATGGTCTGTATTTAAACACCAGTCAACACCAGGACTTCATTTTAAGCAAGGGAAATTCACATGTGAAGTATTAAAATTTAACTTCACAAATAGATTTCCTCAGAAATGGCATGTTGCACGTTTCCAAAGCTTCTTTAAAACTTCCTCTTTCAGTTAATTTTGATTAGATTTTCTAAAATGGAATAAACATAAAAGCATTAAAAAGTGTGTAAACCATGCAAGTTAAATGCAAAACAGATAAAACCACAGCAAAGATGTGAAAGCCAGACCCTTTGTCCTTCAAGTGCAATATAGGGATGAAATTCCTTCACTGTGGGCTCGCTTCCTCACAGGAGCTGTTGTGGACTTGCCTCCCATTAGATAATTTCAGCATGTGATCTAAAGAGCAATTAAATGAGCAGGAGGCTTCAGTATTGAAAGGGGGAGTTCTTTATGGATGTCTGTTGCAGGAGGGAGGCTTGGCTTGGGGAGGAAAATATCTTTGGCATTTGGGATAATTTGGGACCAGCATCGCCCCTGGGGGAGATGGTGAGAGGTGGAGTTGCCATCCCTGGGGACTGCTAAGGAAAGGACAGACAAAATCTAGGCAAACATCTGCCAGGTGATTTTTTTTCAGGGAATGGACTAATTGACCCTTATTTCCAATGACCCCTGTGTTGATTTTTAAGGTAATGGTGTCAATATGTCAATCAAATGCTATTTAGAGCAGCCCAGTGCTGCTGAAGAGGTGCAAAAACTGCTTATGTGGTACTTCTGGAAATTCAGTTTTATGGGTCCGTTTTAGGGCTTCACCTGTTTACTTAAACTGTTCTTGATCTTTGTCCATCATTGTCCATCATTTTCAGATGAAACTTTACAGCAGCATTCTCAAGCTGGTTTAATGCTTGTTTCTCTCTTCATTTGACTGAATGTAATCCTCTAAAATCCCCTGAAATATGGAATGATACCTGCTTAGCTTTGGAAAAGGCAACAGCAGGAGCTCACATCCTTTTTCTGGGAGGTCATCTGAGAAAATGCTGCGGAAAGTTCAGGTGAACACAAGGAAGAAAAAGGGACAATGTTTTCCCCCCTCCCAGAATTGTCCAAGGCCAGGCTGGATGAAGCTTGGAGCAACCTGGTCTAGTGGAAGGTGTCCCTGCGCATGGCCAGGGGATTGGAATGAGATACGCTTTGGGTCCTGTCCAACCCAAACCATTCTGTGATTCTATGATTCTGTGTGACAGGAGTCACAGAAAATGTGCCAAAATTTGTCATTCGTTTAAAATTTTCTCTTCAAGCTCTCCGTGCTTCCCATGATTGAAAATGTAATGGTGATGGAGAAAGTGTCTGTTTGCCATTTATGTCAGTTGTACCTGCTTGTACCTCCAAGAACAAATAGGATTAAAGGCCTGATGCAAAAGGAAATCTTCATACAGCATATTTATAAAAGCCAAAGGTTTGAGCAGCAGTTTCTGCAGGCTCAGATGTGTTATCTAACCCTAATTCTTTCACTGTATTTTTCTCTTGGCCTCAAGGAAAGAGCCATGTCACAAATCACTCTAATTAGCAAGGACTTCAGAAGCAGAGTCTACGGAGGCAGTGCCTGCAGGAACTTGGGAAAATACCATAAAATTCCTCTTTTCTTTGCTGTGCTGCCAAAGTGAAGTAAACAACAACGGCGAGCACCCTGGCTGCGTTGTGGATGAGCCACGCAGGAGAGCCAGGGTCTGTCGGTGCTGGGCTCTCTTGCAATCCTTCCTCACCATTTCCATTCCTTTTGCAGACGTGGATGAGCGTGAGGTGCTGAACGGAGGCTGCCAGCAGGGCTGTGTCAACACTCACGGCTCCTTCCAGTGCCGGTGCCGGGCGGGATTTCGGCTCCACGCCGACGGGCGCACCTGCATCGGTGAGGAACCACCTCACATCCTTCCAACACTGTTGTTTTCTGTCTTTGTCCAAGTGAAAACCTTTCTAGACTTCACCAATCTGAGTTTTGACTAAATATCGTTACCTATTCTGGTTCCAGCAGCCTATGAGGATTCAGGTATTTCCAAATGTACTCTTTGTTTTGGGTTTTTTTTTGGTGATGTCTCATGTTGGTGAAAATTCTTTTGCAGCAGGCATTAAAGAGCTAAGGGGGTCTTCGTTTCAAATGACAACATTTTTTGAATTCTGAGTGCTTTTTCCTTGTGGCACCTCTCCCTGCATGTTCCAGCACTGCCCTGGGACTTGATTTTCGAGGTTGTTTCCAAGCTAAATGATTGTGATTTACAGGGTGGAGTTACCCTGTGTGTGCTCATGTCAATGAGAGCACCACGGAGCTCAGCTGTGGCACATTGCCTGTTTATGTGGAGAGGATCAGAAGCTCTGACATTAGACATAAACCCTGTTTCTTAGGGTGGACTCTCAATCCTGAAACAAGGAATACCAGAGTTAATTCTGCATGTTGTTAAAAACATTAATATGAAATGCATAGGTCTTGTATTGCATTTAAATCAGTACAAAAGTCAAATTTTTGAATTCTGCAGAAAGGATTAAAATGTTCTTTCATCTGGGAAGAAGAAAAGGGCACCATTTGTTTAAATTTTTCATCCTAATTAGAGGTAATGTGGGAAGAACAGTCAAGTATGGTCAGAGCACATCTGCAGAATAGGTTCACTCAGTTTGGGCATTGTCTCAGGTCCTGCACAAAGTCCCTTGGTTGTGCTTAACTTCAGCCAGAGATGTCATCAGTCATTCCTGGTATTATCACAGCAATACATTCACTGATGCAGCCAGAACACAGTGCTCAAGCTGTGGGAATAATGTTTTTTTTTATTTAAAAACTTACCCTTTTAGGTTTTTTGGGTTTATCACATGCAGAGACTTTCAGTGTTTTGGTAATTAACTGCAATTAACAGTATGATGAAGTCTCAGTCTTTTCTTGATTATCTTAGTTGGTGAAGGAGTGTACAAGGAAACACTGTAGTGAGAGGAAAAAAAAATAATGTAAAACCAGAGTGGTTAATAATTAACTAGAAACAATAGTGGTTTTCTGTGAATTAAAAGTGAAATTAATCTCTCTCTGATCAGATCTGACCAGGGAAGGCGCAGAAGTGAAAGATGTGATGTTTGAGCTACATTACTCCCTCTGAATAGTCTGATTTGTGGCGGAGAGGGACTTTTATATGAAAAGGGGACTAAAGGCACTTCGGGGGGAAAAAGAGGGAACTGTGTGATAAAGGCAAAAAGTGGTGTTAATGGCAATTAAATGAATTTACCTGTGTAATGTATAAAGCTTTCTGTGGACATAAAATAGTAAAGTTTCTGCTTGCCTCAACTAGTCAGAAAGCTCAGTTTAGCATTGTCCAAGCTGTGAGCAATACTAGAGAGCCATTTTTCATTTCATAAATGTAAATATTCTCACGAAGTTATTCAGAATACTTCATAGAATGATGAGCTTTGTTTGCAATATCTGAAAAATTATCAAGGAGAAACAAAAATAAATCCTAAGATGAGAGACAGGAGTTTCAGATAGCTCTGCTATCATGATAATGGATATACATACTTCTGAGGGAGGATATTGAGTCCTGTTCCAGATGTTTAGACAAGACACCAAAATAAATGGATATAATAAGTTCTCATGCATTGGAGAACAAAACAGTTACTAATTGATAAGGAGAAGCATTTCATATGAACTAGGAATCAGGAGTGCCTGGTCTCAGCGATGAAGAGGGATGGAGAGACTGACTCGTGATCAGAATCTGAATTTATTGTGGACTATACACGTTTATATACTATTCTAGGAGGATTAATAATTCTCTACTACAAGATTGGGTTAACAAACTTATGCATTTTACAAACATCTCTTGCTTGTAGAAGTTGATGTAATTTTCTTCTTCCAGGAAGCTTCGATCCAATCTTCAGCTATATCGATTAACTCTTCACAGCTCTGTTTGCTCCTGCCAAGGCATCCTGATTATCAAATCTCTTATGCTAATAAGATCCTGGGTGCTCTCTGTCCTATGTATCCCAACACCTGGGACTGGGATTTGGGCAGTAGCTGCTTGTTGGGGATGGAGAGTTTGCCCCTTGTGCAGCACCAGGTTGTGCATTCCGCTTTCATCACTCATCCGATGAGAAGCAAACCACTGATGCACCTCTCCTTTGACCTAGAGCAGCTAAGCAGAACATCCAGCATTTAAAACAGGGCTTGGATTAGCAATGGTGTTTCTTCCATGGATACTTCAGAGGATGTAATCATCTCTGCTGCATGCTGAGAATAAAAAGGGACCACATTCTGGCACTGAGCTGTTTATGGAAGGTGATTATCTCAGCTGCAGAAATAAGAAACAAGAGTCCCTTTAGGCAGGCTTTTCAGAGGAGCCCAGCCCAGATTGCTGTTATGTTCATTCTTTCCATGTCTTCCTGTTCTTTTTTGGCAACCTTGTGTTTGTGGGAACAAAAGTGCCAAAATCATTTAAGGGGAAGCAGATTTTGCAGCCTGGATGGCTTGGAAATCTCCCATACGTAAGGAAGCGGATCTATCATCTTAAAAGATATTCAGCCTTCATCTGAGGGCTCAAAAACCTGGGATGAGATACTTTCTCATGTGATTCATGGAATATTCCTGAGCTTCTGTCACAACTTGTTCCCAGTAAGTCTGGTCCTCCTGCCACCTCATGACAGGGTATTTGGGATCCTGACTAATTGCTGGTGGTCCCTCCCTCCACTGCCAGTATGAGCCTCCAAATACCTGGAGACATGAAATCTGCTTTTGCCATTCTTCCTGCTCTTATTGGAAACTTCTGCTCATACTCCAAGGCAGAGAACTCTGCTCACACCCACAGAACCTCCAGAGTGGGTTGCCTTGTTCATTGATGACCAGTGTGTGAAAGTAAACTACTTAATTCCTGAATCCTTTGATGTTACCCAATATTTCATGCCATGATAAAATCCCATCTTTTTCCATGCTCCTTTTCTTTCTTCAGCCTTGTGGTCCCACTAATTTTGCTCAGTATTGAATTCATTTTTAGATACACGTGCCAGACCAAATATTCACTGCAACACTGTCCAATTTTTTGTTTGTTTTGTTTGTAATGCCTTGATTATGTTAATGCAATGGATTTGACTTCACTGGAGTTTAACCAGCTGGTATCTGAAAAGCTGAAACTCGGAAAGAACATGTTTATTGTAGTATTGGGCCGTGGGTTTGGATTGTTGTGGATTCATTGTCTTCTGTGGAATTTATTCCTGTTTGAACTCCTAGAAGTGAGAACAGGGCACAGCCGTTATACCCTGATTCATTTCTGGTGCCAGCTGTTACCTTTGATGTTTTCTTTTGTGGAGAAGCTGTTGAGATGCAGATTTTTTGTGGAGATTTTAGCACACTAAGGTTCTTAATAGAGAAAGTAACAAAGAGAAGATCTCTACAAATCTATAATCTATGTTTCCCAACATAAATATAAGTCCTATGTGCCTGAAGTTACATTTCTTGTCATTGCCAAGGTTGGATTTAAGGTGGTGGAAAACATAGGTTGGAAGAGATTGCTGGTTCTAACCCCGTAGTTGCTGTGCATGTAATTAACTATGGCATCAGACCCAGCTCTTGGTAAAAATATCACCATTATTATAAAAAATAATGGGCTGAGAAATGTGTATTTCTTAACTGTCTTGAGATCAGGGGCCTACAGGAGAGCTTTGGGGACTTTTTACAAGGACATGTTGTGATAGGACAAGGCAGAATGGCTTTGAGTTGACAGAAAGCAGGATTAGGTGGGATATTGGGAAGGAATTGTTCCATGTGAGGGTGGGCAGGCCCTGGCACAGGGTGCCCCGAGAAGCTGTGGCTGCCCCTGGATCCCTGGCAGTGCCCAAGGCCAGGTTGGACACTGGGGCTTGGAGCATCCTGGGACAGTGGGAGGTGTCCCTGCCCATGGCAGGGGTGGCACTGGGTGGGCTTTAAGATGAACCCAAACCATCCTGTGATCCTTGTGAGATCACATGGTGTCTCCCACCACTGTCCCCCTTCCCAGATGCCTCCTCCCTCACTCAGCATCACCTGGCATCATCCCCAGCCTGTCTGGAATCCACATCAGGGCTGGGTTCCTTCCAAATTTCGAGAGTAAATCTTTGAAAGTGAATGTCAGGCCCTGTTTCTGCCTGTGGAGGTGCTCAGACCTCCAGCCACCAGCCCCTTAGTGACAGATGGAACCAGACCCATGGGGTGCCATGCCTCTCCCTTTCTCTGATCAGGGACGTATGGCTGGCTCCTGGCAGCACAAGCACAATCCATCCCGTCCTGTCCCTGGAGGCTCTTCTCCTTCAGTCTGGCACCTCCTCACAGGGATGCAGCCTGGTGCTTCAGCAGCAGCCGTGACAAACCTGCTCTGGCTGCTCCAGAGGCACCCCTGGCTGCTGGCAGAGCCACAAAACAAATTGGGATGCACGGTCCCTCCAGCACAGCATTTCACACCTGTCCCCTCCCACCTTAAAATCCTCCAGAATTCTCATCGCAACAGGTTGCTGCTCATCTCCCCTTGCATCCAAATGGGCTCTTGCCCAGAAACGGAGGGAGAAAATGGCACTTTCAAAAGCAGAGATGTATATTCTGTCACTTGGATTTAAGATGTTTTTCGTCTTCTGAAATGTTTTCATCTTATTTAAATATTCTTGCTGAAAAACAGGTCTTTGGATACAAGTGTGCAGGGAGCTGGAAGCTCAGAGTGTATGGGGTCTGCTGTCTCCTGTGTAGACATGAAGCTGCTTTCAAGTTCTGTTTCTAACAGGGCAGAAGGTTCACGGGCACAGGTGGAGATCAGAAGCCAGGATCAGGTTTTTGTGCACTGAGGTGCCTCCTGCCTCCTGCTGTGTGTGCAGCCAGGAGAATGTAAAAATTTGCTTTTCTTTTCACCTTTTTAACACACACTTGACTGCACAAACGCAGTGTTTGCTAATTGGTGGCATAGGGTGAAACGAATCCCGTGGCAGGTTTTGCAACTAACATTTGCTAATGTCTGTTACAGATAAATGAAGAAATATGAATATTGCTAAAATAAATAGCAAAGCTTTTTGCTGAATTCATTGGGTTTAGAGTTTGGTGCATTTCCTGAAGGACCAAATAGTCTTTCCAGTTACTCATAGAGAACACAGAATCCTAGAGTGGTGTGGGTGGGAAGGGACTTTAAAGGCCATCCAGTGCCACCCCCTGCAGGAACGCCTCCCAGAGTGCTTCAAGCCCTGTCCAACCTGGCCTTGGACACTGCCAGGGATTCAGGGGCAGCCACAGCTTCTCTGGGCACCCTGTGCTAGGTCCTCACCACCCTCAGAGTTGAGAATTTCTGCCTAATATCTAATTTAAATCTCCCCATATTGCACCCCTGCTGTTGAAATCTGTCTTGATGCAGCCCTGCACACACACTTCCATCAGCACAGCACAATAGCAGCCACAAACCATCACTCTTATTTTTACATGCAGCCTGTGAATAGGTGTGGGTGTGTGTTAACATGTTTTGTCAGGAGGAGAAATGTTTCTCCAGAGGCCAGGGACATGTGTTGAACAAAAAGGAATATTAATTTGCTTGGGTGAAAGAAGCAGCATCTTTGAAGATGTACAGAGGACCCTCTGTTCCTGCGGTTTGCTATGTGAGTTTGTCCTGCAGAGCTTGTGGCTTCTGTCATTTGCATTTTTTTATGTATGAGGCTGAGGAAATCATCCTGAAAGACAATTACTATTTTTAATCAATGAAAGCAAGGAGAGAAAGAGATAATCAATGGGCAAATGCCAGCAGGGCTGTTCTTTTTTCCCCTCCTTGCCCCAGTGGATTGTCAGTGCTTTGGTGCTGTCAGATCAAAGGGTGCTGTGCTTCAGTCAGCATTACAGCCCTTAGATCTCACCTGCCTCTCCTGGAATCAGCATCTCACTGGTGTGGGACATTATGTCAGCCAAGCCCTGTGAGCACAAGGGAGGGAGATCACTCAGGGGTGGGGACAGGTGCATTTGTGGAAGCTGTTCAGTGAGGTTTGCCTGGTTTTGCTGTCATTTATGTATTTAAAATAGGAAATAAGTTCTCCCAGGTTGTTGACATGCATTCCTTCACTGCTTCCTTGGCTCCAGCTGTCAATTCCTGCAGCGTTAACAACGGGGGCTGTGAGCAGGACTGTGTTCAGCTCAGCGAGGACCACTACAGGTGCCAGTGCCAGCCAGGCTACCAGCTGAAAGCAGATGCCAAATCCTGTGAAGGTGAGTCCTGTGCTACTGCCTGAAGACACACAGTAAAGGCAATTTAAAAGACCTCAGGATGGTATTTTGGGTCACTATGTTCATTCCTATTTCCCCCTGCATGCCAACAGCAGCTTTAGAAATTGCTTATTAACAGGATTTTAAAATGACACGTGTTTGAGGTGTGAAGTTCATGTTGAATCACAACTTTGAACAAAATTTTGGCCTCATAGATCCCTGGCTGTTCCTTGCACACTGCCGCTGATGACATAGGTTAGGAACTTAATTGTGATTTAATTCTAACATTTTGTTGTTCATCAAGGTGTATATAGACTTGGCCTGTATTACATGTTTTGTTCTATAAAAAGTCTTTATCTCCTTTTGGCTTATCACAGTCTGATTCATTCATCCTCCCCTTCAGGTTTCTAAGCACTCTCTCGAGCAGAGCAGTAATGCTACCTTTAGGTTTGATTGTTGTTTTTCTTTTCTCATATATCTTAACATATTCATCAGCTTTGAAGGCAACCCCCCCATTCCCCAACACACTTGAACATGCCAGAGAAAGATAGGGCCAAATTTATGGATTTATTGAGCTGAAATTCCTGTCACAAAACCGTTTCCATATGGCTCCTCTTCTGCTCAGAGATTTTATATGCTGTGGATGAAGTGTAAGTAAATCCTGCTGTTCAAATGGCTCCCAGCTCCTGCTGGGTGCAGAGAGCTCTTCCCCTTCTGTTTGGGCCTCCCCAAATCCTGCCCTCTGCAGGGGCTGCACCTCAGGGAGCACCCACAGCCTGCTGGCCTCTCTGTCTCTCACGGGGTGGCCACGTGTTGTCCCTGGGATTATCAGAAAGAGCCAGAAAAGGGGAGCTTTAGGGAGAAGGCAGTGTCAGAGACCTTCCTCTGCTCTTCTCCATCCTGTTTCCAAACATCTTGAGCTGTGTTTGGCCAGCTGGCTGTGCAGAGCCTTCTGGGTGGGTTTCATGGACTGGTGGGACAGTGGCTGGGTCAGCAGGCTCTGAGTGTGGTGATGCCAGGTGAGGTGGGAGCTGCCCTGGAGGGGTCACGGCACAATTCAAGCTCCCATGGACCACTTCATGCTCCATCTCAGCTGGGACCCCTAAAGGGGGAGGTTTTGCCACCACTGTTCATCCCCTCACATGGTGGGGCTGAAGAGAGTCAGCCACTCACCAAAGGCAGTGGTTCATCACCAGCCAGGAACTACTGAATGCTGGAGAGGGCCAGGGTCCCCCTTGTCTGCAGGTGAGGCCTTACCTGGGTGCTTGCTTACCCCAGGATGCTCAGGGTGTTAAACAAGTACAGCCCCCTCAGGAGGGCAGCTGTGCTTGGGGAAAGGAGGATCTTCTTGTAAGCAGAGCTCAGCTTGCAAAATGAGGACTGTGTAGGATGCTTTTCCTGCCATAAATACCTTAGTGAATGAATGCCCAGGAGAGAAAAGTGCTAGTTAAGCCCATGGACAAGATTTTTACAGGAACAAAGGAGGGTGAAGTGGTCATGAATGCATTTGGGTTGTCAGTTCGGAGGTATTTTAAGCAGAGGAGGTGGGCCTGGCTGGTTTTTTTTATTTTCCAACCACAAGTTTTCGCTGCTGGAGTCATGGTTTGGATGGAGAAACCAGAGTGTAATGAGTGTTTGCCACAGCAGGTGTAGGTGTTGCGCAGGTGTGGATTCATCCCTGTGGACTCCTTGGGAGCTAATACTGCACCTATAGCCCTGGAAAGCCTTAGAGAAATGCTCAAACCTGGCAATTTTGCTCTTTACCACTTTTTATTTTCTCCAGTGTGAAGTCATGGTTGCTGTGAACAAGAAAATTAATCTGATGAGGCCCAAACCTCTTTTCAAGTGCTCTAGACATTATGGCAGATAGGGCTTGCAGTGA